>CABHPH010148201.1:21739-40381 GCA_902168325.1 Peromyscus nudipes | reverse complement strand
GGGGAAAAAATGAGCCAGCCGCCCAAGGAGCAACAAGATACCAGCAGACCGGTAACTAACACCACAGCCACGTGGAAAAACATAGATTAATAGAAATAGGTTAATTTAAGATGAAAGAGCTAGCTAGCAAGAAGCCTCCCATAGGCCATACAGTTTGTAAATAATATTAAGCCTCTGAGCGATTATTTTATAAACAGCTGTGGGACCATGGGTGAGAGAGATTTGTCTGGACTTCAGGGGCCAGGCAGGACCAGAGATACTTCCAACTACAGATGTCAGAAAAGATCAGTGGAGGAAGGAGGGGGTGGTGTGGTTTTCAAGAGGAAATGGTGAAGTATGCTGGGGTTAGGACCTTTATTACCTTTAGAACCTTTCTTCTTTTCTTCGGACAGTTATTCATTTGTTTGGGGGGAGGGTCACATGTCACAGCACAGAGAAGTCAGAGATAAATTGTAGGAGCTGCTTCTCTTCCTCTACCACCAGGGATGGCAGCACCTGTACCCACTGATCCATCTAAGCACTCCCTTTATTGCCTTTAAATGGGGGTTGAATAGAATTTTGAAACTGAACACCAGAAAGATTGGACCAGAAAATGTTAAATCTAAAAAAACTCCAGGCACAAAACATCTAGGAAATCTGGGACACAATGAAAAGACCAAATCTAAGAATAATAGGAATAGAGGAAAGAGAAGAAACTCAGGTCAAAGGCCCAGAAAATATTTTCAACAAACTCATAGAAGAAAACTTCCCCAATCTAAAGAAGGAGATGCCTATCATGGGACAAGAAGTATACAGAATACCAAATTGACTAGACTAGAAAAGAAATTACCCTCAGCACATAATAATCAAAACACTAAATGTTCAGAACAAAGAAAGAATATTAAAAGCTTCAAGGGAAAAAGACCAAGTAACATATAAAGGCAGACCTGTTAGAATTACGCCTGACTTCTCAATGGAGACTCTAAAAGCCAGACGGGCCTGAATAAACACTGAGGAAGGAGGAAGACTTAAGGGGCCAGCCACTCAGCCACCCAGCTACACAGCCAGACACAGAGTAAGAAGGAAAGAAAACGTATACAGGAAGAGAGAAAGATAAAAGCCCTGAGGCCAAAGATAGATGGGGTAATTTAAGTTAAGAAAAGCTGGCAAGAAACAAGCCAAGCTAAGGCTGGGCATTTATAATGAAGAATAAGCCTCTGTGTGTGGTTTATTTGGGAGCTGGGTGGCAGGCCCCCCCCCAAAAAAAGAGAAAAGAGCCCAAAGAGCAAAGACAACCAACAACAGTAGCATTATTTTCCCACTGTCTCTCAACTCATGAGTAGAGGTATAGTAGAGTAGAGGTAGCTTATAGGTAGAGGCATTGACTGATGCCTTTCTCCTTCCAAGGAATATGCTTCTCTTAGATATTAGGTTGCCTCATAAACTAACATTGATTTTTGTCTCCCTACCTCCATCAAGGCTCTCTCTCCCTCCCTCCCTTACTTCCTTTTGTTTTTGAAACAAGATCTTTTTGATTTTCCCAGGCTGTCCTTGCTATGTAGCCCAGGCTTGCCACAGACTCTTGTTCTTCATGTCTCAGCCTCCTGTGTACTCACACAGCTCTTTCTGAGGAAAAAAAATCTGTGAAGAAATAAAGACCTTTGTGAGCTGTGTGCAGGTAAACACTCATGTTAAGAAGCCCATCTGGCATCCACAAAAACACACCACATAGAAACTACAGAATCACCTGGAACAAATGGTCCGACCGAGTTCTCTCTGGAGCATCTTCCTCCACTGTCTAGGCATTGGATTCCTGGCGCTGTGCAAAAGCTGGGATTCAATACCCTGTTTTTCCACAGCCCTGTACCATATCTCATTTTCTTTTTCTCTGCTTCTCTTAATTTTCTGTTTTCTGCCCCAGTGTGGCTGGTGACCACAGCCTTCCATACTGCCTTCCTCACCACTCTGTGCCATAGACAGCTTCTATCTCTTCTGGGCACAGGATGAGTCTCTTGTCAATGGTCTGGCCCCTAGGCTGTCCATGCAGACTAGGGTGGCCTTCACAGATAGCCCTGTAAGGGGATTTGTCTGAAAGCGACTGAGTCAGCCCCCCTGGGGTATGCAGCCCTTTGGTCTGCACTTTAACAGGCCTTCCAGTTCATTCTCATGTGTCCAGTGTTTTGCCAGTCCTGCCCTCCCAACTTGACATTATCCCTAAGCACCCCTATCCTTTATGTCATCCTCTGCAATGGCTTCCCTCAGTGGGGTGACTCACTGGCCTGACCCAACTATAACAATTGTTCTGTCCCGTTAATGTGCTTGTTTCTATTGTTTGGGCTTTTTAGAAAATCATATGCCAAGAGCGGCTGCCTGCCCTTTGTAATCACAAATGGAATTTGCCCTTTATTTCACAAATAACCCATTTCCCCCAGGCCTCATCTGTTTGTAGGTACAAATAAAGGCACTTAATGTTTATTGCCCAAGTTTTACTGACTCATGCCCACACCTACATAATAGGAAAGCTCAGTTCCCTGCGAAAATCTCCCCCATGTGTTTCTGAGGGGTCGCAGCAGCTGCTTTGCTTGGCTACACATTGCTGCTAGCTGGTGGGATTGATTTTGGATCTCTTTGGCTGTGCTTCCCCACATCAAGAAGAGCAATGGCCTTCCCGAAGATGAAGATGTGGATGTCCCTCTTCCCCCAGATAGGGCAACTGCCTCTTCCTTCCTCTCTCTGACCCACAGACACAAGCTTCTGGGGAGCTAGGAACGTGTTGCCAGGCATCCTGACTTGCGTGTAGCCATTGGCCATTGTCTGTGTGGCACAAGTTGGGGTGGGGAGTGCTGATTTGCCCTGATGCTGTGTCTTCTTTTTTCTCCATCTCAGCAAAACTCCCTCTCCTCTGGCTTTCCAACATCCCTGGCGAAGCCATTTCAATTTCTGCATGCAGCACCTCTCTGCAACACCCCAGAGAAGTACTGTATTTCCAGCCCAACTGCATCCCTGAGTCTCCACAGATAAACCTAAACAAATCTATTGTGCAAAGTCTTAGCCTTATGGATCCTGTCTGCCACCAGCTCATCACACATGCTCAGCTATGACTAAAGCTCATTTTTACATTAGGTTGAGAAAACACACACACACACACACACACACACACACACACACACACACACACACACACTGGTTCCAGTAGATTAGGAGTCTGTGGTGGTTTGAAAGAAGATGGCCCCCAAAGGGAGTGGCATTATTAGCAGGTGTGGCCTTGTTGGAGAAAGTGTGTAACAGTGGGGGTGGATTTCTTTTCCTCAAAGCTTCCCTCTGTGTGACACTGAGTCCATTTCCTGTGGCCTGCATATCAACATGTAACCAGCACCATGTCTGCCTGCACGCCACCACACTCCATGCCATGATGATAATGGACTGAACCACTGAGACTGTAAGCAAGCCACCCCAATGAAATGTTTTTCTTATAAGAGTTGCTGTGGTGGCCATAGGAACTCTTCACTGTAATAGAAACCCTAAGACAGAGCCACTCGTGAAAACTGCCTGCATAAGCTTTTCACAAACTTTAGAGGCCATCAGAATGATAGAACCTGCTGTAGTTTGGGTCTTGAGTATTCTCTAAGGTTCATATGGTAAAGGCTTGGTCACCACTATGGCACTTTGGGGAAGTGGTGGTATCCTAGTTTGTCCCCTGTTTCTGTGATAAAACACTGACCAAAAATAGCTGGAGGAAGCAAGGGTTTATTTGACTTACAGATCCATCATTAAGGGATGTCTCCATGGGAACTCAAGACAGGAACCTGGAGGCAGGCACTGAAGCAGAAGCCACAGACTGCTGCTTACTGGCTTGCTTCCAGGCTTTTATTCAGTTACTGTTGTTGTTGTTGTTGTTGTTGTTTTTAATAAATCCCAAGCCCACCTGAATAGGGATGGTATTGCCTACAGTGGGCTGGGCTCTTCTACATTGATTAGCAATTGAGACAATACCCAAATCAATGGGCCCACAGGCTGATCTGATGGAGATTGACAATCAAGATTTGCTAGCTAACACAAGTAGAAACTAGAAGAAGTGAGGCCCAGTGGGAGTTGGTTTTTTTTTTTCTAATGTCTTTAGGGGAAGACCCTTATAGAGGAATGCAGAGTCCCGGCCCCTTTTCTTTCTGCATTTAGTTCCAAGGCTATAGGTGAGTGGTTTGGGTCTGTCATGTACTCTCAGCATGATGAACTGCATCTCCACAGGCCTTAAAGCTTTATTATGAGGCATCAGTCGAAACCAGGAGTTCGAATCAACTGCTTCTCTTTGTAAGTTGATTGCCTCAGCTATTAGTTACAGTTACAGAGAGCTAACCAACAGAGAACCCAAATGATACCTGTGCTAATTCAAAACCTAGCAAACAAAGGGTACACAAAGACTTGCTATCCATTTAAAACACAGCATCCGATATTTGAGTTACAGAACACAAAAGGAAGGGTGCAAACAGAAAAGCAAAGTATGCAAGATGGCACATTATAAATGGAACCCATTCTCTCCTACCTTCCTCTTCGTTTACCATGAAAAGCCAGCTGCCATGGAAAGCTGTTTCTATACCCATTACCATTCCTTTGTCAGAAAGGAAGATAAAACCTTAACAAAGGAACAGATGATCTGAGGCCATTGGTTCCTCCAACTCCAGAACTGCTTTAGAGAGGAAGTTGCATCTTTGCAGAATTATTATTATCAATCAGCCTTTATTGCTTCGGCTTTCTTTATTGCATTCAAACACACAAAGTAATGAAAACATATAATAAAGAGAATAAAACACGCAATGCATCACTGTGCAGATATTGCAATCATAGCAAATCCAATGTAAATGCCCTACAGGGAATACTTGAGTCTTCCAATGCATTGCTAACAGTTTGCATGATACTACATTCCGTTATTTATCTACTAAAGCTGTCATGCTTTGCTAAATATCATGGCAGCATCAACCCCAAATAACACTTCTCCTTCCCGTCCTCCAAAGGGGAGGCATATTTCTTTGCTGTCACTAGTTTTAATGTTTGCAAAGAGTAGCTTGGGCTCCTGAATAATTAATGCATAACGATTACTAAGCTATGGGTAGTTTACTATTCTAGCCCCTCTGGTCTTCCCAATGTTGCTTGCTTTAATATGCATTTCCAATTGGAACCAAGAGGTAGTAAAAAGCCGTTAAGACAGTATGGAGCTCAGTCAATAATGATTTAGAGTTTGGACGCATCCTGAGTTTTTCAATCTTGGCTCTCAAGCCCCATCTGCTGCTCATGCTCTGACTTGGTTCTCCTTCTGCAAATGCTTCTGTGAGGGCAGGGTTTCTGCTCTGCTTACACTTCCTCAAAAAAGTCGACACTCAAAAGTTCAAGTCAGGTGTGCATTTCCTCTGCAGTATTTCCAGCTGGGGGAGAACATGGGCAATGGCTAGATAGCCTTGGGGTGTTTCTGTCAGTTACATACACACATCAAGCAACTTCGTGATCTCATGTAGTACAGGGACTTAATAAACGTCGAATACTGTGAATTACAAGAGAAATACATCCAAGAGACACCAGGAGAGGCTTCTAATCTATCTGAGAGGGCCTCAAAGGAAGGGACAGGAACTTTCTCCCAGAGAGGATGACAGAAGGGTGGTGTGAATACAGGCTCAGCTATGGCCAGAGGTTTCTGCTCCAAGTCTCTCCCAAGATGAGATCAGATGATAACGATTCCCACGTGTCAGAAGCTATGGCGTCCTGAAAGGCAGAGCTGGGTCATTTTGTGGCCTTGCAATGATCTAATGCTCCACAAACATCTAGGGGGAGGCACAAATGGGCATCAGGACAAGCGCTAGTCACTTCTTGAGGGACTTTTATTTTCTTTGGCACTTGATTTGGGGATGGACCCATACCATGCAGTGGAGGACTAGCTAACCTATCTGTGGAACGCAAGTAAATAAAAGAATATGTTGGGTTATTTTCTGACCAAAGGGTCACTTAGAGCTTGTTGTTCAATAATGTCAGCATCTCCCATTTCCCCCTTTTTGAGGTCCCCTAGATATCCTCATTAAGTGAAAACAAAATTAATATTTTAGAAATAAATATATAAATGTCCCTAGTCTGATTCCCTAGTAAGATCTGTTTGCTTCTGGTAGGAGATACTGTTCATTTAGTGAGGGGTTTTTAGAAAAAGGTCTTTGGCTAAGTGGATCCTGGTGACCACCATTAGCATAAGTCTAAAAGGTCAAACTTGCTATTTTCTCCTCACCCTGCGGATCAAGCCTTACGTGTGGTGATTGGTGCTTTGCCCTTTCGAGCACTTAAACTGTTGCTGGCTCTGGCCCTGGGTTAAATAGACAAGACCTGTGTTGCCAGGGGAACAAATGGAAATTAGGCTAGCACGTGTTCAAAGCTCCGTGGTTGCGATTGGCTTGCTAACGAATCATTTGTGGGAAAAGAATGAGGTGAGATAGAAATATCAGCAGGATGACCCCAAGCGCCTCCATGGGAAGGCGTATGTTACAATCACAAACTGTATAGCAAAGCCTCAAAGTATGATGGTAGATCTTGAAGATAGTGTCACCACCATGTCAGATTGCTGACGCAGGCAATCCGGAACCATTGGGCAAATCCTTTCCAACACATTGACGGCTGATTTCCATAATGGTAGGGGTGGGGATAGACCCCTGGGAGCCCAAAGAATGAGTGTGTTCATTCCTAGAGGGTCTTTTCATACCTCTGTCCTATTCTTCCTGTAGTCAGGGCTCTGCTATCCTTTGCAGTCAGTTTGGTTCCTTACATGAGTGACACATGTCATTGAAGGGGAGGGAGGTGGCTGTCTCTGTCAGGTGGATGAGGCAGAACTTCACTCCTGATTGGCATTAGTCACAGTGACATGAGATTGCGGTCACTCCAGTGCTGGGTCTTACACCATGAAGCTTGAAGGCCTCTCCATGGTCCTCCATTCCATTCTGTGCAATCTTTCTCCTCTTCCTCTCAACTCTGAAATCAATTTCTGGACTAAGAGGCACAAGAGGCACACAAATTCTATTTTTTCTTTAATTTTGCACCAACCTGAGCCGCCACTTAGCTTGTCAAGCATGAGTAAATAATTTCACTCTATTATCCATCTGCTTTCATATTACTGGGGCCTCAGGTAATTCATGCCTCACTTGTATTAGACAAGATACTTTATGAGCTGCATGAAGAAATCTAAGAAGATGAGAAGCTAATGTGGGAGGAAGATTGAGCATAGTTAAAGTCTTCAAAAAAATCATTAGCCTGCACAGTTTGTTATATATGCCACAAAATCAAGTATGTGGGACCTTGGATGGGATAATTTAAGCTCTCTTTACCTTCATTTATTCCCATTTGTAATGGGAATAGTAATTACATCTATTTCCTAAAGTTGAGAGCACTAAAAGGTATAATACATGTACAATTATTTGTATACTGCTGCGGATGTCACCTGAAGATATGCTCAGTGTTAAGGGAGAATGTGGAAGTCAACACTCTATTCATTGTAGAGGCTGAAAGGATGATGATGCTTCTAAAATCTCCTGACCAGAAACTAGGCCACGTTCAGAACATCCCGGACTGAAAAGGGGAACCTGTCTGGGCTTTAAAACCAAAGCACCTGGCTTTGAATTGTGATTGACAGGTTTATGATATTCTGGGTAGTTACCCACTGTGTTAGTTTCCTGTGGTTGCTATAGCAAATTATCATAAACTCCATAGCTTAAAATAACAGAAACTTATTCTTCTGCAGTTCTGGGGGCTGAAAATCCAGAGAGAGTATCATGGGGCTGAAATCAACATCTTTGCATGGCTTTGCTTGCTTGTAATCTGTTTCCACATCTAGTGGCTGAGGATGCTCTTTTGCTTGTGGATGCATCTCACTCTCCTGTCCCCGTCTCCGTGTTTCCTCCTCTCTGTCTTTGTCTGTTGTAGGTTTCTATGTTCGTGTGTACATGCAGATTCTGTCCTACATCTTGTGAAATGGTTTTATGATAATTCAAAGTTGAAAATCATAAGGAGTCATAAGACCTACTGGGAACAAATGTTAGTTTTGTTTCAAATGCATTGTCTCAGCACTCTAACTAATTATTGTATGAGAGCTAACAACTATAGTTCCAGTTTCCCAGGAGCTGATAAATTATTCAGTTGAAATACTACAGGCCTCCTCTTTGCTGGGCAGTCTTTTAAGAATTCTCTGTCTTGAGGAAATTATTTTCCATTTGCTACAGACAGACAAATAAGGATTGAATACACAGTGAGGGATAGCATGATAGAATGTCAGCAATGGACCTGGGGAGACGATTCGGTGGCTAAGCACTTGCCCTGAGGACCTAAATTTGGATCCCCAGAACCAATGCAAATGCCAGGTGGGTGTGCGTTCAGCCTTAATTCCAGCCTCAGAAGGCAGAGACCAGGGGAGTCCCCCAAATCAAGCTGGCTAGTGGGACCAGCCATATTGGGTACTCTGGGTTTGACTGGCAGACTCTGCTTCACTGAATAAGGAAGAAGAGCAATCAGAGTTGATTCCCAACATCAACCTTAGGCCACCACATGCATGTGTACACACATGCCCATATAACCCCCCCTACACACACACTGCTCACAAACATGCATATGTATACAGCACCCATACACACACACACACACACACACACACACAAGAAAAATGAAACAAAGACTATCAGCAAGGATGCTGTAGCACGGAGTAGGGCTGGAGGAGGCTTCATCTGGCATGCAAAGGCTCTAACGGGCTTCAGTTGTGCTGTTATTGTTTTTTAGTGGGTTACAGCGCTGGGGCAGACTTACCTTTTCTGAAGAGGTGACCCCCTTAGTTGCTTTGAGTCCTAAGTTAAGCATATCATTTCTCCTCTTGACGTCTGAATGTAGAATGGAGTGGATGGTTATACTGTGGCATGAGAGGATAGCATTCTATTTGACCCTTCTCCCATTCTCGATGGTCATAAAGAATTCCATTAGGGGGGACACTTTTCAATTTAGCACAAAGAATCCAGGAAGACCTCCTAAGCCATTTTCCTCTACTTCTCAATTTAAACATGCCCAAATCTTTAATAATAAAAGCAAACAAATTATGAAAATTTCGTGGCAGCTGGAGGGCTCGACGGAGCTGGTCCTGCAAATGAATGTGTAATTTTGTCATGTTGATGTGAGAGAAGATGTTGATCAGTGTGTTGTTGATTCATTATCATGCTAGCAAGGACTGCTGCCTCGTGGTTTCCTGTCAGATCTCTTGTTCAGCAAGCAATGGAGGTAGACATGGGAATGTGTCATTCGTACCCACTGGGAACAAATGTTGTTTTTGCTTCCAAATGCATTGTCTCAGCACTCTAAGTAATTATTGTATGAGAGCTAACAACTGTAGCTCCAGTTTCACTGGCGCTGATAAATTATGGGTATCTTACTTGGAGAGACAAAGCATATTAATCAAAAGATAACAATTTCCAGTAGCGCATTCCAAAGTAGCAGATGAATGGCTCAGGCAAAAAGTTTCAAAGACATTTGGAAGAAGTCTTCTCTGGGAAAATCCTTTTAGGAAATGGGTCCAGAATTGAGCTTCAGTGTAGACAGTCGTCAGAAAGGTAGGAAGGGCTTCACAGAGCTATGAGAGAAGGCGACAATGTGCTAATGTGCTATGGGGCAGGATTTAAGGCTTTATCATTGTAATTTTGTGTTTCATTTTGAGACAGGATCTTACTATGTGCCCTGCTAACCTTGAACTTACAACCCTCTTGCTTCTGCCCAGATGCCCAGATGAAAGACGCTTATCCATGTTGAAGTAGTATGACTATAACAAAGGCTTTCAATAGACTTTTGCTAATATCATTGACTCCATTCTTGGGTCTGAGATGCCCAATCAGTAACTGAAAATGAGACAAAAGCGTCACACCTCCAATTTTTAATGCCTTTGTCTCCTTTGCAAACTTAAACTTTGATTGAGACTTGCCAGTCATTTAAGGCATGTTCATCATGAAGTTGAAACAGTTCTAAATTTACCCAATATGTGTAGTTGAAGGTTTTTTTAGTCTTGTCTGGCCCACAGTCAGGACAAATCTCTCTTACCCGCCAGTCCTGTGGTTGCTCAGACCCAACCAAGTAAACACACAGAGACTTATATTATTTATAAACTGTATGGCCATGGCAGGCTTCTTGTTAACTATTTTTATATCTTAAATTAACCCATTTTTATTAATTTATAAGTTGTCATATGGCTTGTGGCTTACCGGTATCTTAACATCTCGCTTGTTATGGTGGCGGCCGACAGCATCTCTTTCTTCAGCCTTTTACTTTTTAGAATTTTCTTTTTTGTTTGTTCCGCCTATACTTCCTGCCTGGCTACTGGCCAATCAGCATTTTATTTATACAGAGCGTTATCCACAGCACTTTTCCTTTTTTTTTTTCTAAAAAGGAAGGTTTTAACTTTTACATAGTTAAAATTACATATAACAAAACAATTATCAAGCAAGAATTACAGTTACAATATTAAAGAAGATATTTTATTTATCTTATATTTTTGAGTCTAAGGTTTTATATCTAACTTATTTTTTATCATAACTGAGGAAATTGTAACTTTAGTCTTTAACTACATTAAAGACCTCAGAAGGATATAATACTACCTGAGAAACAGGAGAAGGATGTAAGTAACTTTTGGGAGTTTTGTGAAAGTAGACAGAGACAGTTGGTGGCCTGGACAGTCATCTAAAGTTTTTTTGTAAAGTTGGGGCATCTGTCTTTAGCCCATAGGTCTAGAGTCTCTCAATCACTTTTTTTTAGTGTCCTGTAGAATGTCTGGCAGTTTTTTCTGTGAAGCAGGAACCTGAAGGACCATTTTGACAAGCAAAGTTTAATGGTCACCTTTTTATGGCTCCTGTATGTCCAGTTGATCAAGCAGTCCAGACAAGAACAGTTTCTTGTCCAAATGGCTATTTTTGTCAAGGTGAAGATAAACTCTATATGGAGTGTCTTTCATGTCTATCTTTTATTTTTTTGAAGTAAATCCGGTGCCAGGAGTAGACATGTCTCACTGTCCAGAAAGTCTAAATTTTTAAAATATTTTAAATGTCATATTTTGTAGGTCTTTGAAGTGTTTGAAGACTACCTATCTATCTGAAATATATCTATGTATACCTAGAAAACTTAACTAATGTGTTATAAGTTTGCCTATCATAGAAGATTAATTATTAATCTGTATTTTTAATTATCTATTACAATCTAAATGAGTTACATAAACATAATACCTTAAATAAGAGTAGAAATATTATATACAGTATAACAAAATTAAGTTTAAACTTGTATCAATAAAATAAAATCCATAGTAATGTAAAACATTTTTAAATAAGTTGTTACTCTTTAAAAGTAGGTTTATTAATTTATCTTTTTATTTTATTATATCTATACTATCCCCTTTCGTTTTTCAGAAAGACATTGTATTTATAATCAACCTGTTTTAAATAAAAATATTCAGTAACTGAAAATGAGACAAAAGCGTCATACCTCCAATTTTTAATGCCTTTGTCTCCTTTGCAAACTTAAACTTTGGTTGAGACTTGCCAGTCATTTAAGGCATGTTCATCATGAAGTTGAAACAGTTCTAAATTTACCCAATATGTCTTCATTTCTTCCCACTCCAAGGCTGAGGACACTAAGATAAGAGTAACTAAAACATTTTCATAATTCTAGGTGCAGCAAGCATTTCACACAAAACACTGACTCTTGGGAACTGTGGCCTCTCCCCGAAGCAGGGGAAATTATCTTCTGATGGGGACTGAAGACCTTCTCCCACTCAAGCAATAATGCTTTTCTTGGTGTCAGAAGGACCCAGCAGGACGGGACCTGAGCTCGTGATGAACGGAGCACCTGTTTAACTCAGACCACATGACTACGCACGGGTCTGGTTGTCCACTTTTGCTCTTCTGTCTATATAGTCCAAATAGTCCTAGTGCTATTGTCAATGTTGAGAGAGAGGGCAGAAGACAGCAATCCTCGTGGTCCTTCCTGTGGTGGTCATACTGAATAATTCCCCTTCTTAGACCAATACCGCTTATCCCTGTACCATTGAGGTATCAGGTGACCAGATCTTGTGTGTTGGTATTCCCAGAGTCAGTCCACTCTCCCAGGATCCCATTAACAGAATTAGAGGCACAAAGTTATAAAATCTAATTTTCAATAGTTAGATTTGGTTTAGGTTGGTTCATTGATTCACCAGCTACTCACTAAGAATATACTATGTTCTTTCTTTAGCTCTGAGGTGAAGAAGTTTGTATTTTGTAGTTTCGGGAATGAGAAACTAAAAAATACTGTTGCGGACCGAGGTGAAACATAGAATATCATGGATTGGGAAAAAGGCTGCCTTGTATAGTGTGCATTAGGTTAAGACGATGAAAATGAAGAGATGAGGGAGGGAAAAAATTACAAAGGAAGGACTTAGTAAGTGAGATAGCAAAAGAAATGGATTAAAGATGTTGGGGAAAGTGCCAACGTCTTCTGTATCTCCATAGAACATTATGATGGAGTGGGTTTTTTTTTTAAACACATCTACTTCCCCTCCAGGCTTTTCAAAAGCATGAACCACATCTGACTTACCATGCCCCCCTCCAGTCCTTGTTAATATGTCTAGTGTGTGACACATTCTCAATAAATGTTGACTTTCTGATCATTAAAATCACTGGATGGGAGATGGGAGAAGTGTCAGTTTCCTGGGAACAGGGGTGCGGGGTTGATTGGACACAAGAGAAGAACCATCTCAGGATGGTCAGTAAGTGAAGATGTGCTTCTGGTCTGATCGGTGAGACATTTGTGGCGCTGAAATCATAAGAACTGACTTAAGTTTCTAGGCTACATTTTAGAATCAAGGAACATAACTTCCATGAGTGTTTTAGGTTCCTGGACAGGTTTAGCTGTTCCCCCCATGGAATAACTTACCCTGTTGGAGGAGGGGTGAGGTGGGGGAGGTGAGGGGGAGCAGGAGGAGGAATGAGAGGGGGATCTGTGGTTGGTATGTAAAATGAACAAAAAATATTTTAAAGGAGAAACAAAAAGAAAATATAACTAAGTTTTTTTAATATGTGGCAAATTACTCAAATTTTAAATTTTGATGATACTGTTTAAAATCTAAAATTCACTTTATCATTAACTGGAAGATAAGCCTATGGGTCTCATTTCATACTATTATTCTACAGCATCATGATAGTAATTTTGCTGATACTAATTTTTAATTGTACTTTTCATAGTGTATTCGATAGTCAATGTGGCAAGCACTTCTTTTGCAGCAAGTTTTGGGAGATACTTTTGCAGCTTTTTTCTCAAGTAAACATTCAAATAATCAATTTAAATTTTATTTGTATCATTTGGGATTTTGATTGGATTTGCAATGAGATTCATTTGGGAAGAATAGATAGCATTATTAATAGTGAATTGTCACATTACATGTTTCTTAATTTGTCAAGAATTTAAAATATATTTTTGTTTTATTTGTTTTTAATTGTTATTAAAAATTTGTTTATTTTTATATCCCTTAGTAAGCCTTTTCATATAGGCTTTGAATATTACTTTTTTAAAAGACTTTATTTTTTATTTTAATTTTATGAGTTTTTCCTCTATATTTAAATGCACCATGTGTGTGTAGTGTCTGCTGAAGCCAGAAGAGGGTATCAAATCCCCTAGGACTGGAGTTACAGATGGTTGTGAGCTGCCATGTAGGTGTTCGGAACTGAATGCTGGTCTTCTGTAAGAGCAGCAAGTGCTTTTAACTGGTGTGCCGTCTCTCCAGCCCCTAAGGGGTAGCCCAGGCTGGCCTCCAATTCACGACCCTTCTACTTCTGTGTCCTCAGAATATCTTACAGGCACACACCACCACAACCTTCCATTGTTTCTATTACGTTCATTCCTGAACATTCCTGAGTGTGTATGCCATTATGTAAATGACATTTCCTATAACTTTCTAATCATCATTTATTTGTAGGAAAGAAGTGGATTTTGCAAACTACACTGCTACACATATCATATCCAAAACTGTGATGCAGATGAATTATCACTTTAAACATTAAAAAAATCAGTTAATTCAAGGTAACACTGCAAAATATATTCATAATACAGAAGCAAGGGGATTTTTTTAAAAAAAATCAACAAAGACAAAATAAAACAAAGTCAAGCAATACATGATGACTTTGATTACATAAAAATTCAGGTTTTTTGTTCAGTGATGGAGTGTTGGGGAATATTACTTCAAGCTGTGTTACTTTTGTTTATGTTGCATTTATTTAACTCTGTGAACCTGTGTTACTTTGCCTGTCTAAAGCTCCTGACGGTCTAATAAAGAACTGAATGGCCAATGGCAAGGCAGGAGAAAGGACAGGTGGGGCTGGCAGGCAGAGAGTACATGCAGAAGGAGAAAACTGGGAAGAGAGATCTAGGAGCCAGAGAAGGACTCCAGGGGCCAGCCACCCAGCTACACAGCAAGCCATGGAGTAAGAGTAAGATTTACAGAAGTAAGAGAATGGGAAAGCCCAGAGGCAAAACGTAGATGGGATAAGTTAAGTTAAAGAAAGCTGACTAGAAACTAAGCCAAGCTAAGGCCGGGCATTCATAATTAAGAATAAGCCTCCGTGTGTGATTTATTTGGGAGCTGGGTGGCAGGTCCCCCCAAACAGAGAAAAAACAAACAACCACAATGGAGACAGACAAAAGAGCAATTGCAGGAAAATTCTAGCAATGTATAAAGCAACAAAAGTTCAATATCTAGAACTGTGTAAAGAAATATAGAAAACATCAAGGAAAAAGACAGAAACCCCAACAGGAAAATGAACAAAAAGAACAACTCTTTATTCAAGAAGCTAGAAAATATGTGAAACGATGCTCAAATTTATGAGTCATCAGAAAACTGGTGTTTGGGAGAGATACTAATTATTTTTCATGTGGAAGAAAAGTTGTGTAATACCCAGTGTCATGCGGAGAGGAGAGATGTCAGAGAGTGGCCGTGGGAGGGTGATGGATGTCACTCCCCTGAAGGGCAATATGGTACTGTGTAGTCAGCTTGTAGATCCAGACCAGAACATGTGACTTCCAGTAGCATCTCCCTTGCAGCACATGCCCCAGAGACCCCATGACACAGGTTAATATGGTGATAGATGAAGATTTCCATCACGGGGTTTTGATGAAAACATGGAGAAAACCTGTTTCTTTGTCATTATGGGATGATGGATATATACTGTAGATTGCTATGCAGACATTCAGAGCAGGAGACTGGGGGCTAACACAGCACCTGGTTTAAAAAAGGAAAAGTTTAAGAAACAGCAAAGCAAAAGTGGAATAAACTCTATAGCGGGGTGTCATTTCTGGAATCTAAAATGCTGCCACATAAACTACACATTATGTCTTCCTAGAACACGGGGAAGCTAGTGGATGGACTTGAATGAATTGTTACTCAGCAATGGAGAAAATGAAATGGGAATGAGAAACAAACATGAAAGAGAATTAATGAACATGCGAATGAATTTAGAAAACTCTTGTTCTAAATAATTTTGGGGTGTGTGTGTGTGTGTGTGTGTGTGTGTGTGCACAATGTGTGTGGGTGATGGCAGAGTACAGAAGAGCATGTCAGGTCCCTCAACGAGGAATTACAGGCATTTGTGAGCTGCCTGATATGGGTGCTGGGATTAGAACTCTTGACCTCATGATTGAGCAGCAAGTGTCCTTTGTTACCGAACCATTTCTCCAGCCCCTGGAAAAACTTTAAACTGCCAAAAGGAAATAACCCAAATGTGTTCACCATCATCATGCAACTTTTGATTTGGTTAACATGATTGGTTAACCCCAGTTGGGCTAAACTATTGCAAAGATGACTTAATACATGTAGACAGTGAATGATCAAATGTCTCCTCCCTAGTAATTGCAGTGATTATAGAACCATTGCTTTGTGGTTCTGGTAGCTTCCTTGGGGAGAGTCAGCTGAGCATACTTGTCAGAGAGCAACAGGAAGAGTAGAGCCATTTTGCTTGCACATCATTCACTTTTGCAGAGTTGTCTTCACGCCTCACCTGGTATGGCGACAACGTTTTGATTGATAGGTGCTCAGCCATTTCTTTCTGATGCACAGGAGCCGGGATGGGTCTCTCTCTTGAGAGGGATGGTGTACGTCTGGAAAAACCCTTTCTAAAATAGGGGAGTCTCTTCCAGGTAGGATTTTACATTTAAATGGTAATGAGAGCGGGCCTTCTGTTGGATGCTCATCGTGAGGAAGTCATGCTTTTTATCCCTGATTTTTGTGCTCCTCTAAAGAGCCTGGACTGCTTTCATTCCTCATGGTGTTCTGGGCAGGTATAACCGCCATGGTGGAAGAGATGAACTCAGCCTGGTGTACTATAAAGTAACTTTATGTCCCCTCCTGTGGTCCTTTCACACCAAGCCAGTGTGCTTGTTAAGCCAAATAGATTTTCCAGTAACTTCTAGATTATAAAATGTTCTCCCTCCATTACTTTGAGCCACAAGGACTGCCTCAGTTCATCAATTTAAAGGTGTGAATAGTTTAATAATAAAAACTCTGAACTTATTTTAAAGCTTGAGATTTCCAATTCCCTAACCAACTCTGCCCTGGGCAGGGACTCTGAAGCTGGGAGGGAGGGGCAACATCAACTTCTAGATTTCTTGCCTGCTTTACCTTCGCATTACGGCACCTTCATATCACCCCACGTAGCTGCCTCTGCACGGTGAAGGGGTGGAGCTGGAAGCAAGAAAAACAGATAAGGAAAAGAAAGTTCTTCCTTCATAGACAAAAATGCAGAACAGAATGGGAACTGACCTGGGCATTCTAAGTGGTTTGGGTGGCACAGGGCAGGTCCCTTTCCCAATTTTAGGTTGGTCACCTCAGATGAAGAAAGGTGAACTTACAGGCCCAAAGCTTTAAGGAAGCATGCTCAGAACTGGCCTTGAACATATCTGACCAGCCCGGTGGGTGAAGAGGGGAGACAGTGACCCAGGGCCTGCTGGTAGGAGGAAAATCCCACCAGGTTTGTCTGGGGTCTGGAGGGTGAGGAAGAAGCTGGTCTTTGCCATCTTCATTACCTATCTGTAGCCCCTTGTCCTGTCTGTCTGCCGATCAAGGATCTATCTAGCTCGTAGCCCTTCACTACAATCTTCAAACCCAAAGGGAAAAATTGTGTTAGAGGGCACTCTAGAACATGAGCAAGGGTAACATGAAGGAGTGTGTAGTGGGTAGCCACTCCAGCTTTGGTCTGGAAGTTCCAACACCCAATGAGGCTTCCGTAACTATCATGCCTACAAGGCGGGGCCAAGGGAGGGCCTGAAGACCTGAGATCGGGATGCACGGCGCTCTCTTGTTTCCTGGACCTGGATGCGAGAGGTAGACCGAGGAAAGTTCTCCAGAGAACACCGCCGGACTGCGCTGCGTCTCTTCCAGAACCCATCATCTACCTATCCCTTCATTTGTGAGTTATGCCTTTAAATAAATCTCCTTTTAACTACGTGGAGTGGCCTTAGTAATTTCACCAATAGGAGTGGCTGAGGGAGCTGAGGGAGGGAGGAGTCTCAGGGCCAACGAGATCTCCATAGACTATTGTCAGTTGTTCCTCCATGTTTCTGGTGCTCTGCTCTCTTGCTATTCCAACCTCATCCTTTCACAGTCTAACAGTATCACTCAGTTACATCTTCAAATACCCCACGTACCTCTGATTACTCGTGTCTAATCGGCTCCTTAGGGTGTCTTTTACCTTTAACATTTTTAATGTTTTAAATTTTTTGATGGAAAAGGCTGCATTTGCCTAATTTTCCAAACTTTCTCTTTTATAATAGAATGTAATTCCTAGTTCATGTTTTCTTTAGAGTCTCTCTCTCTCTCTCTCTCTCTCTCTCTCTCTCTCTCTCTCTCTGTGTGTGTGTGTGTGTGTGTGTGTGTGTGTGTGTGTGTGTGTAGCACTGGTTGGACTGGAGCTTATGTAGAACAGGCTGGCCTCAGACTTCTGTCCCCTCGGCTAACTGCCTCTGCTTCCTGAGTGCCAGAATTAAAAGCAAGCACCACCATTCCTTGTCTTTCTTTAGCTTTTATTTCCTTAGATATTTGAAACATATATATTATGTATCCTCACTTAATTATTTGACTATTCCATGATATGGAATATAGTTGTTAACTCATGATAGTTTATTTCTTCATATTTAATAGTTTTTGCTATGTAAGAATTCAGAGATATGATTTTGAGTGATTGTCCTGGTTAATTTTATGTCAGCTTGAAATTAAGCTAGAGTTATTTTGGAAGAAGGGAATTCAACTGAGAAAATGTTTCTACCAGCTTGGCCTGTAGTACATTTTCTTGATTAACAATTGATGTGGGGAGGGACTAGCCCATTGTGTATGGCACTGTAGGCAGGTAATTCAGAATTGTATAAGAAAGCAGCCTGAGCAAGTCACAAGAGCAAAGCCAGAAAGCAGCACCCCTCCAAGGCCCCTGTTTTAGCTCCTGCCCCCAGGACAGGGACCTCAGGTCATTGTCTTTTTTGACCACTCAAAGTCAGCTTGTCTCCATGTTAGTTAGTTAGTTAAATTTCTTTACCCAATTCTCCAAATCAATAATCATTTTACTTTATTTTATATTTATTTGTGTGTGTGTGTGTGTGTGTGTGTGTGTG
>CABHPH010148201.1:0-18666 GCA_902168325.1 Peromyscus nudipes | reverse complement strand
GAGAGAGAGAGAGAGAGAGAGAGAGAGAGAGAGAGAGAGAGCCCCAAAACAATGAAATTCTATCCTTGATGGCAATGGAATGTATCTGGAGGTGTCCTATTTAGTGAAATAAACCAGACTCAGAAAGATAAAAACTTTGTGTCTTCATTCACTGAAAGTTAAGAAGAGCAAGGAGTGATGTTAGGATGTGAGTCGACAGCAGATACCAAAGAAGAGTTAAATAGAATAAACAAGCTCTAATATTCTATAGACAGCAGGATGAGTCTAAGTGTGTACGTGTGTGCACATGTATGTATATATGCAAGTATATATGGGTGTGTATGTATATATGTCAGTACATATGTGTATATATGTATGATATATATATATATTTATATGGAAGGAGGTATATATCATCTGAAAAACTGAGAGTGGAAGGTTTACACTCAGGAACTGCTGAGTGTTTACTGAGGAGGACATGCTAATGGCCCTGATCCAATCATTACATATTGTGCACAGGCATGGAATTGTCACATGGGGCACCATGTATCTGTGTAGTTAAAATCCAAAGTTAAATAACTGAAAATTAAAAATAGACATTTCCTTGAGATAAAAAATGTTTGTAATCTTAAAATATTATACAAATCAAATTGTGTTTAAAATACAATTGAAGAGAGTTATTTTATTAGCTCTTTTATCAAGCAGACCTTCCTTCCCTACTTTAAAATCGCAATTTCATATTTTCATTTACATGGCGTACTTTAAACAAGATGTATATTTTCTTAACACAGATACACATCCAATACAGATGTTGGGAAAGCATGTGTGGCAGGCTCTGTTGGCTGCTTTCCTTTAATCTCTCCTTTCTCTTTTCAGCTAATAAATGGACCCACTGAGCTCAGTATGGCAATATTCCCAGCTAGAAATGCCAGAGCTACCAGCACACAGCGGAAGCATGAGCACGTGACAGAGCACTGGCCAATGAAACATGAAGTGACAGTTTCTAGAAATCGTTTATGAACTTTTTTGTTTAGTTTTGTCTTGTTTTGTTTTTGAACCACCCTTCCTCCTTGATTGCCTTCTTTCTTTCAACCTGGAGTGCTAATCAAGGCTTCTATATCACAGGCGAGATATAGACCTCTTACAACCAAGTGACAAACGTCGAATGCTAAGGGTGACAGAGGAGAAAGACCAAATGGCATTGTTGACAGCCCAAACTTGCATAGTTTAAGTTTCTGCCGAATGTGTACTTAACAGTTTCGGTGAGCATTAGTTGTAATTCCCCATAGTAGAAGGTGATTCAAGTTTCGTTCTAGAGCTGCACTCAAACATATTTAATTTGCTGAGTGTTCATATACCTAGCAGATGTGTAATCCATTCCAAGTCATTTGTGTACACACACACACACACACACACACACACACACACACACACTCACACTTGCCCGGCGGGGTGGCGCACGCCTTTAATCCCAGAACTCAGGAGGCAGAGGCAGAGGCAAATGGAACTTTGAGTTTGAAGCCAGCCTGATCTACAGGGTGAGTTCCAAGACAGCCAAGGCTATGCAGAGGCACCCTCACAGCCCTCCACCCTCCTGACTGCCGGTGTGTCTATCAGGTGCAGAGTTCCAGCATCAGGAGTGCTTATCTTCCAACTAGGCACACCGGGGGCCTCCCAGGACCCCATCCTGAAGACAGCTAGTCCCAGGACTCCGCAACCTCTCTAGGATCCGGAAGCTTCCATTGAACCTGTTTTCTGTAGTCATAGCACTCCTTCTAAAGAAGAAATCGAACTTAATTCTCAAGACAATAGCAACCACTCTTACGCTGAGGGGAAAGCTGAGGCACAAAGGCCAAGGCTGAAGTTACCCAGCTCCTAAGCATCTGGGATGGGATGGGATGGGGCAAAGCTGGCTCCCCTCCCAGCTATTCCCCACTGTCTCCCGCTACTGTGTTTTCAAAATAAAAGCCACTCACTTTCTGCTTCCCAGTGAGTATAGGTTAGCCCATCACAACCCTTACTGCAGTAAGAATGGGAAGGGATTTTATCAGTCCCCCTTCTCCTCCTCCTTCTCCTCCTCACTCTTTTTTTTTTAATTCAGAATCTCCATGTGTAGCCCAGACTGACCTTCACTCAGTATTTAGCCCAGACTGGTGCTTTGAAATCAGCATCCTCCTGCCTCAGCTCCTGGAGCACCACAATTACAGGCACTCACCAGCGCACATGATTTTTTTTCCCCTCGTGATTCACTGTTATGCCCGATGAGGAAGAACTACGTGGCTTTTAAAAAGTGAACCACCTTAAGCTTCTTCCATCTCACTTCTCTCATACTAAATCGAGGGCTGTCGTTTCTGCCTTGATTTGCATCTGTGTTTTGCCTCGTCAAGATTCAGTAACAACAACAACAACAAAAACAAAATGAGATATTAACGAAGAAAAAATGTTGAGATCTTTAGGGGAACAATGTGATATTGTAACAAGAAAATTGATGTAATAGCAGATACCATAGCTGGCAAAATGAATTTTAGCTTTGGCATCCCTAGACACTCCTTAGTCCGTTCTTAGTGAAATATATTTCAATCTAGAAAGAAATAGGGGCCCTGCCAACCATTATTAATGCTCACTTGCCTTTTAATTGAAGCACACTCTTAGAAAATGCCGTATGCATCTGGGGAAATACAATGCACGCAGCATAAGAATAAATCTTTTTTGAGATCCCGGGTATCTTTCTCTTTCAGTCACTCCACCATCTTTCTGGTTTATCGGTTCCCTTTTTTCTGCTAAACGTTGATGGTAATGCACACATTTCCCTTTTCCAGTAAATCACCCTTTTATAATTTGGCTTTCTTTCCATCTCAGCTTCCCATCAGAAGGGCTTTACCTCAGGCATATTGCAACCAATTTCCCCGTAATTAATGCCATATCTGCCTCAGAGTCCATTTCAACTCCCAAATGAAAATTGATGAGGCAGCCAACCACAAACAAGACTCACATATCACTGATGAAAGTATCAGGCTGGGTTCCGGGCTTTGACGTTACAGGGCTGGATCATAACAGGGGAGTTTGCTGGTCCTTTGCAGTGCACATTGCTCATAGTAAGTGTCTGCAAATTGCCATTAGCAGACGAGGAAAGGGATTTTATATGACCCCTATCAAATTCTGCCAGAAAGACTAATGATTAGAGGGGGCTGTGTTACAGGAACTGGGACTTCACAGCACATGAAATAATGCGTCTAGACTTGATCAAATGAGCCACACAGTGCAACAAAAGTCACCGGGCAAAGAGTAACTGCCCACTTAGGTAATTTCTCTCTATTCAAGTGGGATGCAGATGGTTCAGCCATGCCGTTGCCTGTTGCTTAGGAAACAACCAAATCCTCCACCCACAAGCCTCGACTTTAGACTTCAGGGTGAGGGCTGCATAGGAGATAAATGCATAAGGTGACCATTTACCTAAGGACATGATCAAGAACACACTCATTCATTCTGTTCCTTCACTCACTCAGTTTTTATTTACCTGTATTTGGGCTCTATTTGATGAATGAGAACAAACTGAAAAAAGGAAGGAAGGAAGGAAGGAGGGAGTGAGAGAGGGAGGAAGGAAGAGAGAGAACACCATTTTTTCCTGCTGTGGCTGATGTTCTCAGGGCAGAGTGGCAGGGAATAGATAGACAGATGCTCATTAAATAGAAGGCACTGAATGCTCTCATCAAAGAAGTAGGGATGACATCTAGTCACATATATGTGCAGGCATTTATGCATGAGGTGTTTGGCAAATAGTGTGTGTGTGTGTGTGTGTGTGTGTGTGTGAAAGACCACTGGAGCCTTTAGATGGAGCTAGTGAGCCAGGTTCAGAATGAGGGACTGGAAAGAATGCAAAGCGTCTGAGGTCTGCAACAGCATGGTCAATGACTTGTTTACTGTCGTTGGAAAGTTAATCATTGCTGTAACCAGGGTGTAAGGGGCATAAGAAAAAAGGCTTGAGGAAGGCTTTCCAGATGCTAATCCCCCATATATTAGGTCATCAGTGTGAATAAGGCAGATGTGAATGGGACTATGAAAAATGCATGTATATGCATGTGTACGAATCCATGTACATGTGCATACATTTGTGTGTATGTCAATCATTAATATGTGCCTTTTGTTTGGGCATTCCTTTATCATGTTTGTAAACACATCTCAAAAATGAAATGTAGACATGAGCTCTTTCCTGCTCCCAAGGAAAGGACTTAACATCCCAGTTGGAGTTCTCTGGCTTTAGTTTATCTCACTAATACCAGCAGCTACTCTCCAAAGAGGTGGCAGAGTGCTGAGACACAGAATTCCAGAGATGTGTCTGTTTCAGAACAGTGGGAACATAAATCACACTCACTTACTGAATCGACCAAGTCAACCTCTCTAAGGCTCGGCCATGCTGTCTCATTTTCAGACTGCTGTGAGCAGTGAGTAGCATGTGGGGGGGGAGTGTGATAAGAGGGGTACAGGAGAAGGCTCACATGGCCTCTTGTCAAGTATACTCCACAGAATCCGTGGATACCCAAAAGAGGAGCCTGGCTCCAAAAGGTAAAATACTACTAATAAAAATGTACATTGGGCTGATGGCCTAATACTACTGCTTTTTATACCCTTTATATACTTTTATACTCTCGAATAAGCTGATTTGTTTTCATAATTTATTTTAGGTAATAAAACTATTAGTCTCAAAAGTGATAAGCCAATTTTATGATTATTGAAATTCTTAAAACAGACTGATGATAATGATGATGATGATGATGAATGACAATTCTTTGTATTCAGCGATACCTTACCTAAGTTCTGCTGAATTAGAAATTCCTAAAGGTACTTTGGGTGGAATGTTAGATATATATGATGTGCCGTTTTCAGCATTTTAACCTCAAGGACATCGAACGGTTGGAAGGGATTCAAAGAGGGGTAATAAACTCTGATGGGGCTGGCTGAGCTGGCTAGCCACCCGAGAAGACAACACTGGTGTGTCAGCTTCGCTGAGAAAGCACCTTCCCGGGGCGGCTCTCACTCCCCTGACATCCCACTCACGCACAAGGGCTGAGGACATTATTCACGGCCCACTGGCCCTGAGGCAGCTGTTGCATCTTCAAAGATGCATTGAGTGAGCCTGTTTAGAGGTCAGTGGCACACTGAGTGACCCCTCCAGGTCCTTCATTCTATTTTGGCTCTTGGAGGTGGCCTAATTATATAAGGAGAAGAGACTCACAATGCAGACAATTCAAATTTTTTCACATGTTATGATTTACCTTTATTGATTAAAAAAAAAAATAAGCCCTCATTTAGTTTCGAAGTTGTCATACCCGAAGTTGGTAATAAAAACCAGTTTAAGATAGTCACTTAATAATCTTGCTTTCACAAAGCAATGAAACTGTAGCTTAATGAAACTCTTGCTCATGGGTCTTTCAGAATCTGGATCCTTGAAGGGCATGGAGGCTTCAGGGCAATGACCAGAGTGCAGCTGCTGCGTCTGGGAGCCAGACAGGTCAGTGTAAAGCACTGGGTACCTAAGAGATGGTGTGCTGGGGCCTGGGAGATGGTGTGCTGGGGCCTAAGAGATGGTGTGCTGGGGCCTAAGAGATGGTGTGCTGGGGCCTGGGAGATGGTGTGCTGGGGCCTGGGAGATGGTGTGCTGGGGCCTGGGTGATGGTGTGCTGGGGCCTGGCACACAGCTAACTTACTGACTTTCATGTCTCATCCCAGAAGACCTGAGAGGTAGAAAGCTGAACCCTTTGCCAAGCTCACCCCAGTTACTGGCTTGAAGATGGTGACCCAGAGCACCGGGAGGTTAGAAAATCCCAGAGTTTTGTTGCTGTTCTCCTTGTTTTTATATGGAAATTGTTCTTTGTGTATATTTTCATCTACTTGAATCCACTTTTATGGGTCTATTTTACTTTGGGCTTTTCAGAAACATGCTAGACCAGATTCCCTTACAGACACATAAGAGAGTGAGAACCTGTCTTGTGTGAGGCTCCCAGCTCACCATGTCCATGTCACCAAGGGAGGTGGCTCCCCTGTAGCAACCCATCCTGTTGAGTCCCTGTAGGTGCCTCCAACCTGATCTCTTCAGTGTATGTGGATGTGGTGTGTGCATGCGTGCGTGCGTGCGTGCGTGCGTGCGTGCGTGTGTGTGTGTGTGTGTGTGTGTGTGTGTGTGTGGATGTGGGTGTGAGGGTGTGAATGAAGAAGCTTTCATGCCAATGCATGCCTGTGGATGTCAGCCCTTGCCTTTCATTTTGTTTCAAAGAGTCTTTTCGCTGGTTTTCTGCTACATATGCAAAGCTACCTGGCCCAGGAGCTTCTGGGAATTCTCTCTGCCTTCCGTTTCTTCACAGGAGAGCTGGGGTTGCAGATGCTCATATTACATGCTGGGTTTATGAGGGTTTCCAGGATCTGGGCCCAGTTACTCAGTAAACACTTTCACAGCCCCCTTTCTGTCTTTTTTGACAGGGCCTTACTATATAGCCCTTTCTGACCTTGAAATCATGGTCTTCTTGCCTCAGCCTATTGAACACTGGGATTACATTCTCCCAGTTTTTTTCTTAAATATCTTTATCACTAGGAACAGTTCTATTTCAAGAACTTTCCCTGGGCATTTTCTGCATCAGGCTTGTTGCTTAAGAAGCCTATTAGATTTTTAAAATCTATTCATGTTCACATGCTTCATTCAGTAGAGTGAATTATCTATATTTTAAAATTGTAAGTTCTTCTAATAAAAGGTAACATTTCACACAGTGGATCTCTTTAATACACTCAGACATAGATCTCAAGGGCAATCGGAAGTTAAAGTTTCTGCTTCCCCCAGTTTTAAGGGGAAACCCAAAGAGCTTGGAGTGAGTTTTCTCAGGGCAGTGGTTTGAGCAAGGACAGCCCCTCACAGGCTCAGGCATCGAGCTCTCAGTCCCCGGTGGGTGGGTAATACTGTTTGGGGAGGGTTAGGTGGGGATGACTTGCTGGAAGAAGCGTGTATTGGGGGGCTGGCTCTGAGAGTCTATATCCTTCCCCTACTTTCAATTTGTTCTCTCTGCATCCTTGTGGTTGAGAATGTGGTCTCCCTGCTTCCTGCTCTGGCCCCATGCCTGTCTGCTGCCATGCTCTCCCACCATGACACACTCCTATTCCACAGGAACTGTAAGTTCAAATAAACTCTTCCCCAAAATGATTTGCCTTGGTCATGGTGTTTATGGACAGCAACGGAGAAGTAGCTAATTTACTCAAGAATGTGTAAGACTCAGAGATTCAGGATGATCTTTGAGAATCTCAGACTCAAACAGCACTTGTTATTTTATCCCATCCCACACAAAACTTTAGGCTTGGCATTTTCTAAGGAGCAGAAGGATAAAGGGTGAGGATTAAGTTCAGTCCTCAGATGCCTTGGGTTAGAATTCCTTTTTAACTCCACCCACAATTTCCCTATGGATAAGTATCATAGCAGACATAACTTGAAGGACACCCTACAGACTGCATGGACATGATGAGATATCCATTCAGTGCCCCCAAGCCAACCAGAACAATGTCAAGCTCAGCAGTTAAGGTAGATGAGAAGACAGAGAAACAAAGATTGAATAATAAAATGGGTGAGCAAGTTGGCTGAGCAGAAGAGAATGTAGTCAGCATCTGCCTAAGGTAGAAATCATTAAGCACTGTCAGTATCCGTAAGTGGAGAGAGTCACAGACAGCAGAGTTAGGGTTAGAGTGACATGGACAAGGAAATAGAATGAGACCAAGCCTTAGGGCTGAACAGCTACAGAACCAGTGACAACAGAGTGGAGATAACAAAGGAGTAGAATATAGCACAGCAAGGAAAAGCGAGGGTTATATGTCATCATGGACTTCTAACAGAATGATATCCTAGTATATCCCAGCTGAAAAAAAAAAAACAGACAGCTTATGAATAACAGAAATACGTTACCCTGAGATCTACAGGGCAGCATGTATAAGAATAAGACAACAGCAGAGTTGAGGGCTGGTGGAGCTCTGCCTTCTAGACCCTAGATGATTGCTTCTATGTCTTTCTGTGGTAGAAGGAAGTGAACACATTCCCTTAGGCTTATACCGTGAGAGCATTAATCCCATTTATGTGAGCAGAGCCCTTATAACTTAGTCAGTCCCCTCCAAATTCCCATTACCTAAAATCATTTGGGGATGAAACTTTCAACATATACTTTTTGGGGTGAGACAATTCTTGTATCAACTTACAAATCTCAGTAGCTCCCGAGGATGACATCACTGGATCCTGGCCAAGCTGTAACCAGTGCTTAGAATGATGAAGCTGAGCCATCCAGAACATTTTCAGTTATAAATGTATTATATGGAAGACTGCAGAGATGTGCAATAAATTCTGAGGTATTTTAATAAAATCTAGTTGAAATTTAAGTTTTTATCAGTGAAGGCATAAACATTTCACTATTTGCAAGTATAGCCAGTTTCCAGTAATCCCAGGTTACTGAAGGATAGCCAAAAATCACTGGTCATGTTCGCAAAGGCATGGGTGTGCAAGTGGGCTCATTTCAAAGACCTGACTCTATTGCTGGAGGAAGTTGTGCCGTTAGGACCGTGGGAGTGGATAAGGCTAATATAGCCTTGCAGAGCTTGGGGAGCCATGGAGGCATCCATCCCAAGACGAGGTCTATAGTTATTTAAATTCAATTAAATGTAATTACTACAGGCTCCTAGAAGAATTAGCATGAGGATAGGACTTGATAGCAAGATGAGAACTAGGGGAAGGGAGTGAGGTGTTCTTCTCAGACACAAAATATAAGGGGTGAGATAAGAACAAGGATTAGAGCCGACTGCGGTGGCACATGCCTTTAGTTCCAGCACTTGGGAGGCAGAGGCAGGCAGATCTCTGAGTTCGAGCCCAGCCTGGTCTACAGAGTGAGTTCCAGGACAGCCAGGGCTACACAGAGAAACCCTGTCTCAAGAAAAACAAAACAAAACAAACAAAAAAAATCAAAATTAGTACCACAATCCAAAATGAACAAAATAGCTGATTTTTTTGTTTTGTTTTGTTTTGTTTTGGTTTGGTTTGGTTTTTCGAGACAGGGTTTCTCTGTGTAGCTTTGTGCCTTTCCTGGA
The DNA here is from genome assembly GCA_902168325.1 of Peromyscus nudipes. Classification (NCBI taxonomy): domain Eukaryota; kingdom Metazoa; phylum Chordata; class Mammalia; order Rodentia; family Cricetidae; genus Peromyscus; species Peromyscus nudipes. The sequence goes on along the minus strand of CABHPH010148201.1, from coordinate 9,585 downwards.
ACTCGCTTTGGAGACCAGTCTGGCCTCGAACTCACAGAGATCCGCCTGCCTCTGCCTCCCGAGTGCTGGGATTAAAGGCGTGCACCACCACCGCCCGGCTGATTTTTTTTTAAAAAGGCACAGAACCAGCAGTGACTTTGAACACCTCCAGGAGAATAAGAACGAAGTGACTGATTACATTTCAGAGTGAGATTAGGAAATTATAGGGATGAAAGAAAAAGGTCGGGTTCATGACTCAAGTGCCCCTGTCCATCACTGATCTAAGGGAAATAGAGATGAAGTGGCTTTGAGGAAGGTGTAGATGAGTTCCATTATGAGTCTACCACATCTGAGATGTATCTGAGCTCTCAAAGAGAGGAAGTCCAGCCAGGAACTGGACAGATAGACCTCTGGGAGGGCATCAACAAGTGGTAGGTTCTCACATGTAGGTGCTTCTGGGAACAGTGTACAAGGTGAGCCTGTCCCAAGAACACACACACACAAAGGAGAGACAGGACAAGGGTATATTAAGTAAAATGAACAGCAGTGGCGTCATTTATACTAAGTAGCGCCATTTATGCTAAGTAGCAATAATTTTAAGTATATAAATGAACCATCACAACAACACTAAAAGGCCTGTGTTACTATCACCTTCCTTTTACAGATGAAAAAAAATGGAATTTAGAGTGGTTAAGTTAGCTGGGATTTACATGTAACAAATCCAGTGTAAAACCTAGACACAAACTCAAGAAGTCTGAAAGGGAAGGAGACAATATGGCTTCGGGAGTGTAGACCAAGGATTGGACTCTAGTGTTGTGCTTCACACACTGTGATCTTGGCCAGCACGTGGGGCGTTGACACAGAGTTAGGTTAGCTTGCTAGCCATTATGTTCTCCAAAGAGCACAGTAGTTTTGTGGAGAGTGATGTGGCAGGACACACATGGATGGAAAAGAGGGTTAATGTGTCTGGACTGCACTTCCCAAACTCTGAGCTCTGAAAAGAAGGAAAGGGGGAACCCTGCCTGAAGAAGGCATAGTTCAGTCAGAAGCCTCTTCCCAACCACACGTGCCGGGGAGAAGTCAGAGGCTTTCCTTCCTGGGAGGGAAGGGCTCTTAAGAGTGAAGAAAATTTCAGGTCTAAAAATAATGATGACTCGCCACTTGAGATGTTTTAAAGCGTTTGAAAATGCTTTTATATACATGTGATATGTGGTTGTTAGACAATCCCGTGGAGTAAACAGGTGGCATCCACAATTTATAGATATTGAAATGAAGATTTGGGAGAAGGTTAAAAATAGATTACGAATAGTCAATGCTGAGAGATCAAGAGACTCCTTCCTGGCTCCAGCTGGAATGGAGAATAGAAATAACGGGTAGGTTCTAGAATAGACAGGAAGGGAGTGTTTCCAAGTAAGAGGGATGCTAGTGGAAGGGAAGAGCTGAGTGTGGGTGAGAATTTGTGGGAGGGAGAAAAAGAATGAGTCTGGTCTTCAGCTGTTCATTAAGGCATGTCCAACCTGTGACATGCATGTCGTAATATATATGTGACTGCATGTGGTCAAGGATAGCTATGCATGACACAAGGATACCTAACACAAGACAGCACCTTATTTAAAACGTGGTGTGTGTGTGTGTGTGTGTGTGTGTGTTTATGTGGTTATTTTGGTAACTTGATTGTGTATTTTTTTAGTGTGGGCATTACAGAGGACAGCTTTGTGCCAAACTGTGAATCCCTGCATGTGCTTGACAGAGACATTTGAAAGGACTGCAAAGTTTAGCTTTGCTCCCACAACACATAGAGAGCTTTGCATGTTCTTAGATATTGAGAGAAGTCTGAGATTGTCTATAGTATTTGGGCTTTTTTCCCCTGGACCCTTTGACACCCAGATTATGGAGATATTTGAACTGCATGTGGTTGGAACATAGAGCCAATTCTTCCAATGTACTGTCTACACCCTCTGCACTGAACCCACAGTGTTTTTGTTCACAGGTAGGAGGAACTGAAATCTGAGTTTCTTTTTGTTTTACTTGTTATGATCTCAACCTCAGTTCCACAGAGGCTCATGAACAAAGCTTGCAGAAGGACAAAAGATGAGGGATACTTCGCATCATGCTAGTTAGAGGGAGAGAGGATTTTGCTTCATTAGATTTACTTAATAATCACAGAGGCTGGAAGCCATGCAGAACTTGGATGGAGACTGTAGAAAGAGGGAAAGAAGCTGAAGGGAAACTGTTCATTAAAGTAGCCCAGGTCTGAAGCTGTTCATGTTAGCGGAGGACAAGACTCATCAGCAAGCTCCTGACATGCCCTTTGGAAAGGGTGGTAACCATTTTATTTAAGAAGTGGCATTTCATCCAGGTTGTCTCATTTGCATACTTGTGATTTCATTTGCATATATTTTACTGTGCTGTTCCCTGGAAATATATTCACTTATTTCATTCCCTTCTTTAAATTCTGTGCATCCTCTACAATACCAAGGAATGTAAAAGACCAGATATGGAGGAAAATATTCTTGCTAGAAAGGGAGACCATTCTGGAACACTGTATTCTACCTGCCATGCGTTTCTTCCCTTCTTTACCTGGTAACTAATCCCTCCTACTTTCTCTTACAGCTACATCACAGGAGACCAGGGTTTCCTCGGTTCCTAACTGACCTGATCTTTAGCCCAAACTATCCGATCCAATCTATTTTTCTGCCTCCTGAATATTTTCCCACTCATCCAGTGCTCAGGGGCCTTTAAAGTTAGTAATCAAATGTCACTCATTCCACTCATCACATTCCAGATTCGTTTTTAGAATTTAAAGCATTTTTTTATTTGATGTGTATTAGTATTTGGTTTGTATGTATGTCTGTGCTCCACATATGTGCCTGGTACCTGTGGACACCAGAAGAGAATGTTGAATCTCCTGGAGCTGGAATTACCAACAGTTTTAAGCTACCATATGGGTGCTGGGAATCCAATCCAGATCTTCTGAAAGAACAAGTGCTCTTAACTACCCAGCCATTTCTCCAGCCCCTCATTCCAGATTCCCAGTTCCTACTATCCCATCATGAAGTTGCCAGAGTCAATAGCTGTATTTATAACCCAAAGTCCCTTCTTCCAACTCTGCTTCTCCTCTCCTATCTTCTGTGCAGCATCTGTCCTCCTCTGTTCAGTTCCTTCTTGGAAAAATAGAGAAATGATTCTCAAAGTGAGAACAATAGCAGCATTAGAAGGGCTAAAAACTTCATTATCATTTCATTTTCATATAAGACAGGAAAGGCCAGAGATAGAAAACAGATAAAGACTTTAAGAAACAGAAAAAGAATTTAAGAAAGAATTGAGTTAAGAGAACATTGTTGAAAGTAAAGCTATGAAGCATTTGGGCTATTGGCTAACTCAAAACCAGCTGAAGTCTGGTTCTGGGAGTAGAAACCTGAATACTAAAGGAAAAGTGAGACATGGCAAGGGCAGGAGTGAGGCAGTTACTTTCTAGTTTGTTGCTTTAATGGTGTCCAAAATCCTATGAAATGGATGGAACATTGGATTGAAGGGAGTCCAGGAGGATAGCCATGCTCTATGAAGTTAACAAAGCTGCCTGTGTTTCTCTTTCTTGTTCTGCTGGCATTGGTATAGTCTGGGTGGTCAACGTTGGCTCAAGCCCTCCATAATCCAACCCAGTGAGGAAGGGAAGAGGAAGCAAGAGACAGAGGCTTCTTGTATGAGGAGAAACTGAATTGTGCACACCACTGTTCACATCTGTGGGCATCATCAGATGGTGGCACCTAGCTGCAAGAGAAGCTGGTCAGGGAGCTTGTTAGTTAAAGAGAAAGGAGAATAGTATAAGCCAGGGGGCAATTAATAGTCTCTGTGCTTAGTCATTGCCTAAATCTAAATAGATCTGCATAGACTACACAGAGTTTCAAGGCTGACATACATTTAGGTGGCAGAAGTGGGGTGTGCTGGTTTTTGAGGGGAGCAGTAAATGAGAAAGGAAATCCTTAAAAGATAAATCTTGTTATTATGGATATTGTGCTACAGTAAGATACTCTGAAGTTCGTGACTCTGGCCCATGGTTGTATATCCAGTCCAGGAGTCAGAGAACTTTTTTCTATGCAGGATGGATAGAAATTTTAGACCTTATAAGTTGTATGTTTTCTGCCAAATCTACAAAGGCAGCCTAAACAACATGTAAGCTAATAAATATGATTGTTTTCCAATAAAATGCTACTTACAAAAACAGGCTAAGAGCCAGATTTGGCCAATAGGCCATACTTTACTGAGTTCTGCTTTTGTCTATTGCTTTAAAAAATGCAGTCCTTTACAGCTGACATCTGGCCCATCAAATAACATCCTTCCATCTATCATTCCTCAGGAATTTATTTAACTGAATTAATTCTATACCAGGACCTGGGATACATAGAACTTGAAGTAAGGGAGGTTGATATCTAAGTAGATCTATTAGGAAGTAATTTCAAAACACCATTGTGATTTCTCCTATAGATACAATGGAGAAAATGCCTAAGTTTTCTTCAATGTCAAGAAAGACATGAGGCAAGACTTACGCTGGATCTTGAGAATAGGCAGAACTATCCCTGACTGACTAACATGCAGAGGAGTCAGTACATGTGTCAATTGGGAAATAAGAGAGTTTGGCATGTTTGAGGTGCCACCAATGTGCAAGGAGAAGAGAGACAAAGGCTTTGATGTTCAATTATAAAAGGTTATTTATAAGTCATCTGAAGAATTTTGTTCCTCTTATAGGCAGTGGGGACCCATTGATTAGAATTTTCTGAGCCAAGTGGTGACAGAATCAAATATGAGTGTTGGAGATTCCAGCAGTGGCATTGATGGGGGTGAGTGTGACTATCCTAGAGCATGGGAGTCGGGAGTATCGTGTGTTTGGTGGGATGTGATGGAATGAGTGACCAAAGCTTGTCAGGGGTAATGTGGAAAGGGGTCAAGAGATTCTTGGGAGATGGACATGATATGAACTGTTGACAACTGGAAAGAACTTTGTAGAGAGAACCAGGGTGAGCCCTGAAGTTCGACCTCTGTAACCTGGTGACACTGATCAAGACAGAGAAGGAGATAAAGGGGAGAGATTGGGGAAACTGATAGGCTTTTCATGAGCTTGTGACAAATCTTGGTGGCTCTGCTAAGCCACTGGATGTGTAGTATGCCAGTTGTTTGAGAAATTCTGAGGTAGAGTTAAAGACCTGATTAACTAAGGTACTCGAATTCAGAAACAGGGTAGTTACTTTCCTGTGTTCTGGGAAATTCAAATCACAAAATCAAAATGGACAAATACAGAAGTCCATGTAAACACTAAAAGACAGATATTAGACACAAAGTCAAGCTGAAGCTTGTCTATGTTAACAGCAGACTTCACTTTTTGCATAGAAGTTCGTTTTAACTAATGCACAGAATTTGGCAATTGCCTGGTTCATAGTCTTTATAAGATGAACCATCTGTGATTTAGGAAAATCTAGTGGGTCTTGGTCCTGGGATATGAAAGTTTCCAGTGACAGGTGGCAGACAACTTTTCTAATAATCTCATGATAAAAATAAAATTAACTTCATTGGACTGCTATGTCTTTGGATTTTCAGAGCATTGGGGTGTAAGTTTGTGCAACTGCAAGTTTATGTGAGCTTGGGAGTTCCTGATCCATCTTAAGGTCCCCAGGTTGATCATACTTCTTGGTTGCCATGGAGAAGAGAGATTGGACCAAGTAAAGTTCATAAAAAGATAGTTTTCCTCTCTTATTTTATGAACTTTGTTTAACTTTCTTCTCTTATATTTATACACTTAAGTGATTTCTTAAAGAGGTCAACTTTGAGAGGGCAGGGGTTTTCCACATCATTAGGTGCAGGCAAGAAAAAGCTTTTCACATTGTAAATCTTGCAACTAGATTAATGGAACACTTTCTATGAGCCATTATCTGGGACGTGGGAATGGACTTTCCCTGGTCTATTATTATCTAGGACTTTTACCCATCTCTGCTAAAAGCTTAGTGAGTACTCCTAGAGTCAGAAATAGAAGAGAGGCAGGCTCTCAATCTCTTCTCACAAAGAGCATTTCCCCAGTGTTTTACCATCTGGGTTTCAGTTCTTACTCCTAAGCAAAATCAAATCCTTACGGGCTCTGTGAAAACATCCTTAGTGCGGTGACCTGCATTTGTTCATAATTGTCCATCAACCTTTGGTGACTGAGAGACGTTGGGACTTGAGATGTTAAAGGTGATAGAGTCAGGAAGGACATGTGCAGACAACAGCTGCAGGTGGGACACACGGCCATGCAGAGTTCCGAAAACCTTCACTCACCAAATTTTTGTTTGCATTTATCGACACTTTCTAATCCACACGTGGCATGAGTTTAAGGCCTTTTGGCAAATGATAATACACAAAAAGGTAAGTGATAATACACATAAATATAGATCATTACAAATTATCAAGAATATGAATAAACACTTTAAAATATTCACTCTGCAGACCAAGACATGACCGGCAGATTTGCAGGGCTATCCCATATTCATGCATGCATCCCTTCCCAACGGCAGCCTCTCTGCGCCACCATCATCATAATCTTCACTTTTATGACAGCTTTGGGGCATCCATAAGTGCTGGCATTTTGAATTTTATATAACTGGAATATATATATATATATACACACATATATATACATACACACACACACACACACACACACATATATATATATATATAATCTAGCTTCCTATGATCAATCTTACACCTTTATCATTTATTTGTGCCATTGTGTGCTGTGGTTGCCATTTTCATAGCACTGCAATATGTTATTGTTGTACAAGCCCCAATTCCTTATCCATTTTATTACTGGTAAATCTGAGTAATTCCTAATTTGAGTAATTGTTAAATTTGAATGATTCCAAATTTGAAGATTTCCTCATTGCGTTTTTCTATGACCCACGTTGCTCTTCTTTGATAATGAACTTTATTAAGTATAATGAGGTTTGAAAGCTGCCAACAGCCTCGACAAACTTTTTTTCTGGAATTGTCTTCTGCAGGATCACTTGGCCAAACTTATCTTCTTTAATTAATTAATTTTATTAAATATTTTTTCATTATATATATATGTATATATATATCCTGTTGTGTCTGGATGATGCTGTTTATTTGGAGTCATCCACCACTTCTGGCTCTTATAATTTTTCCACCTCTTCTTCCATGTAGATCCCTGAGCCTCAAGGGGAAAGCAGTTTAATAAAGACATCCCATTTAGGGTTGAGTACTCCAAAGTCTTTCATTCTCTGCTCATTATCCAGTTGTGGGTCTCTGTGTTAGTTCCCATCTACTGCAAGAGGGAGCATCTCTGATGTGAGGTTAGTGAAGCATTGATCTATGGGTAGAGTAGAATGCCATTAGAGGCCATTTTATTACTATGTTCCTTTAGCAGAATAATAGTATTTGGTTTTTCTCTAGACCTGTGACCTATCTAGTCTTGGGATCTTGGCCCCTTAGCAGTGTATATATGTGTTTCAGTCCAAATAAACAGATGTTACATGGCTAGCAAGGGACCATGGGGAAGGAGCAGTTCTTACAAGGAAGGAGAAATAGAATATAGCACATATCAAACTTACCTTTTGATCACACGTGATGCTTATGACAGTTTCTTGTAAGTGGTAAACACTAAAAAAATTGAATATTAGTTGCTCTGATGCTGCAAATTTTACACTATGAAAGTAAGTTTACCTAGATAACATTCATGAATGTACACAGTGCCAGGCATTGAGTGCTAGCCCTTCTGATGCTCTGTGAAGTAGAAGCTAAGATAGTCTCCATTTTCAGATGAGAAACTGAGGCACAGAACTGGTTTCTCTTACATGCAATCATGCAGCTGTTTAATATTGCACCTAGAATTTGGCCTAGATGACCAGATTCCATGTTTGTGCTCCCAAGGTCAGACCAATACCTCAAACTAAGAGCAAGCATTGAAAAACCATTCAGAAGGAATACTCCCGTAATTAGGTTTGCAAACACTGCAGGATGCTTAGTTCTGATCAAAATTTCACATATCCATACAACTGTCGAAACCTATGTCAGGGCACAAGGATTTATTTGTGACTCCCCTGCAGTCTCCTGGGACTCTGTTTTATTCATCCACTGCAAAGATGAAGGCCTTGGGGGAAAAGAGGCTCAAAAGACAGCCTCGGCAACTGGCAGCCGGGCTCTCCAAGCAAATAGGGAAAGCAGGAAGAATAAGCTACCCAGCAGCCTCTCTTTCCATACAAAGTCTTTAGTGCCAAGCACGAGAGGTACTTGCTTGCCAGCACCATTAAATGTCTGGTAGATGAGCTTGAAGAAAACATGTGAAGCTGGCTTGATGAGTTTCTGCAGCTCCCTCGTTTTACAGTTGGTGGGAATCATTAGAACTCATTCTGAGCAAAGCTCAGCTTGCTCATATCCTTCCTCCCTGGAAACACGCCGGGGGCATGCTCCTAAGCATCCCATCCTGGGACTCTTTCTGGCAGAGCATTTGTTCTTAGCTTTGCAGGCACAGCTGTGAGGTGTGGCATTGTCTTCTTGCATCCAGAAGCAGAAGCAGTCAATTAAGATCCTGATTTATTTATGCCTCCTTTGTGTTTTCAATTGAATCTCTTGTTAAGCAGGGTTCTAATAATATGATTTATCACAATAAACAGCAGGGCTCCTGCTTTAATTGATTTATCTTTTCTCCACATAAAATCCCCCTGTTTCTGGGTCTTTGGTATTGGGCTTTTCCATCCTTCTCAACCCCCTGATCTTTGTTGGGTGATAAATTCTACAGGGACTAGATTTTCTTTAAAATTATACATATGGTCTCTGTCTTAAATCACTCATTTTCCCATGTGCTAAGTGCTGACTATAATCATTCCTTGCATTTACTGAAATTAGCATGGGGCTTCAAACCATTAACTACAAAGAAGAGGTTTGGGAAAAAGGCTCCCGCTGGTCTCTGAATGAAACAGTCGATGTTGTGTTAAGAGGTTTTGATCTGACGTTAATTTCCCGGCTTTAATGTATTCTTAACTGTTACACACGGAGTGGTCTGTCTTAAAAGGCAGTGTGTCTGTGGCAGCGCCATTACAGCCATTCTCTAAAATGGATCGTTTCGTTTCACACCTGCTATAGAGTCTGGAATTTCACCTTTACTCACCTCTGTTTCCTCACTGAAAACTACTCCGGAGCTCCAAATTCCTCTATCAATGGGTTGGCTACGCGAGTCCATAGCAGTAATTGTTCATAAAGTCATATTTCATAGCATGTGCTAATAGAGTAATGAAATGCATTGCAGTGACAATATGCTCTACGGGCTAGGATTCCCGTAGAGACTCTGTCACTGTGTTTGGTGGGCATTGGCTTTTCAGTGTGCCTTCCACTGTGAGGAAGTAAAATGCTCTGTACAATGGAATAGAGAAAGTGGGCTTCGATGGGAATTTCTAGAAGGCAGAAAGTAGAACAGCCCGAGACTAAACACTCTGACATTCACTGGACTGTCACCTACATTTCTGCTCTACCACCTGTGGTGGTTTGGATAAGAATGGCCCCCACAGGCTCAGCTGTCTGAATGCTTAGTCATCAGGGAGTGGTACTACCTGGGAGGGA
>CABHPH010148198.1:2736-18548 GCA_902168325.1 Peromyscus nudipes | reverse complement strand
TTAAACAATAAAATTGACAATAATCCCAAGGATCCCCACTAGGAAACACTGTAATTCTTTTGTGATGGCTTTGTTGTGGCTAGCCCATGGTGGTGTTTGGGCACAGGGCTTGAGCCAACAGTTACTTCCTTTTGTTTTGTGACTGGTACAACTGTACTAGTGCCTGCTGGCTGAATCTCAGCGAAGGAAATGTCTTGTTTGAACCACCCCTATTCATGCAGAAGGATTTGCTGCTCTCCTCTCGGCCCTGTGTGTGTTGTATCTGCCTCAGTGGTGTGCATGGTCCTCCACCATCTGCAATTCTTCTTTGGCCTGTTGATTTCCTGTCCCACTATTCTCAGAATGTTTGGGGCTGTAAAGTCTCTGTGGTTCTCTAGTGTACACATAGACGATGGAGGCATGTTTACTCCTCGTCATCCATTTTGTTGGTATGTAGGTCTACAGAACTCCGGAAGGATTGTCAGCAAGTAGCAAACAACTGCTCCCTGAGGTCGGGAAGATTCAACATTCTTAAAAATCTGGGATATTTGATTTTAACTGCATAGTTCGTGAGCACTTACATGAGGTGTCTCTGATTTGAACCATCATGTAAGTATAAAATGCACAGGAGATCCTGAAGACTTGGTTGAAAACCTGTAACTGTCATTAAGATTTCTGCTTCATGACACATGACAATACCTTAGATGTCTTGACTTAAGATGCTCTCTTAACAGAGTTAAGTTCATCTGTTTCCTGTCACATTTATGTGACCATTAGAAAAATAAACTGACCTTTGTGGACAAAGTTTCTGTGTTCCTGGGCAGTACTACAAAAGGATGTGTTTACCCAGTTGCTTACAGTGGAAAGGGTTTAGCAGAACATGGAGAAAATTTCCTCTGGAAACTCAGGCAAGCGTGTCCTTCAATGTCACCCTCTCTTCACTGTAGAACACCCCAGCACTGTACAGCCCTGAAAATGCCAGCAGCTCTCCAGCTGTGTCTGCTGCTTCTGTAACTCATGGATGTAACACAAATTGCTAAATGGTCTTTCTTTCTTTCTTTTTTTTGGGTTTTTTTTTTTTTTTTTTTTTGGTTTTTCAAGACAGGGTTTCTCTGTGTAGCTTTGCGCCTTTCCTGGAACTCACTCTATAGTTCAGGCTGGCCTCGAACTCACAGAGAGCCACCTTTCTCTGCCTCCTGAGTGCTGGGATTAAAGGCATGCGCCACCACAGCCCGGCACTAAATGGTCTTTCTAATAAAAAAAAAAAAGAAACCCAGAACCAGATCACAGAAGCAAGAGCAAGCTACAGCCACCACCTCCTACCTCACCAACTCCTCAGCCTGAAAGAACCTCTAGCCAAAAGCCTTTACTTCTTGTCTTCTTAAGTCTTATATACCTTTCTCTGCCCACCATATCACTTCCTGTCTCAACCTCTCTAGTGCTGGGATTAAAGGCGTGTGTGCTTTCCAAGCAAAGGCATGAGAGAGATCTTAAGTGCCTGGATTAAAGGTGTGTGCCACCTGGCTCTGTTTCTCTCCTAGACTGAGTCAAACTCACTTAATCCAGGGTGGCTTTGAACTCACAGAGATCCAGATGGACCTCTGCCTCCCAAGTGCTAGGATTAAAGGTGTGTATCACCTCTTACTGGCCTCTATGTTTAATCTAGTGGCTTGTTCTGTCCTCTGATCTTCAGGCAAAGTTTATGAGGGTACACAATATATCACCACACATGGAACCACTCATTATGGGCCAATTGAAAGGGAATTTTGAAAATAGAAAGTAGAAATTTTCTCTTGGAAACATTCTTAATTTAAAAACTCTAATATAATTCAGGAGTATTAACAATGAAAGCTTTGGTGTAATTTTCATGATGTTGTCTGTTGTGTGCTATCGATCTCAGACTGGCATTCGCTGTGGCCCAAGGACTAGAGAAAACACTTCCGTTATACGGAAGCTAAGGGATTTGCTTCCCACCATCCCTTTTAATTAAATTTTATGAATTTACATTATGAAAAGTCAGAGCGGCCATCCATAATTCAAGGGAAAGGTCATAGTTCAGTAGTTGAAAAAGTTGTTTAAAAGCAATGTTCTCATCAGTTTCTCTGTTGTAGTGCACACTGTGGTCCAAGTCTAAACACACCTGAAGGGTGTCTGCACACTCACAGAAATGTGTGCAGTTTCTGCACCCTCACTACAGTATTAACCATATCTCCCGACATTTGACCGACTGCTTAGAAATTCTAATATAAATAAATAGATGTGACTCATGGACCCAGGAAACAGGAAGAAAAAGATCAATCCAGACTGTCTGGATATTAAAACTGACTTTGTGCTCTGATGTGAGGCTGCTTGATTGAGTGGTGCGGTGCCAACCACGTCCTTCTAATGCTAAGGGTGATGCTCACAGGCAGAGTGGCAGCCTCAGCACAGCCTCCCATCAGCAATAATTAATCTCTTAGTTAAGAGAGGCTCGGAAAGCCACTCGCCAGCCTCTTCTCAAGTCGGAGGGACCCTGGGTTTGATGTTTGCGTTCTAAGGAAAATTGTCCCCACCAGTTCTAACAAATTGAAACACCAGGCTAATTATGGCAGCTAATGAAGTGTGTGGAATGGTCACAGCTTGTCGTGAAACTGTTCCTTCAGCTTGGATTAGAGTTTCATCAATCACTGTTTTAAACTGATCCAGAATCACTTCTGCCCGCTGTTTGGCATTTTAACGCTGTCTCTGTAATTGGTTTTTTTCCTAAGCTTAGGCTGTTTTTTGAAATATTACATTCTCAAGACAGGACTTGCAAACTCCAGTTTATTAAAAAAAAAATTACTATTAGAGCTATCCACTGATCAAGTGGTAGGGGCTAATAAAAGGCCCACTGAAATAAAACTTGATGCGGCCTTTCAGTCCTCCAGGAACGATGAAGCACAGACACACACAGCACTGTTTTCAGACTTGTATGTGACACAGTTTGTGAGAATCACAGTTGGTGATTGGTTGACTAAGTTCCACAGGCGTTTCTGCAAAATTCATCTGTAGATGTTGGCTTGTTTTTAGGAGAGGGCAGGTCACTACTTATAAGGGCTATAAGATGTACACAGTTGGCATCAAGACACACATTTAGAAGCATTGAACCAAAGGTATACTTGTATTCACATATATATGTATATATATATATATATACACATATAAAAAAAAAAAAAAAAAAAAAAAAAAAAAAATCTTTTTTGGTCCAGTTTAGTAGCTGCCTAGTCCTGAAAGTCAACTCCCAAACCCTTGTTTCAAGGTTTTTGTCTAGTTTTTAAAAAGGGCATCAGCCATTCTACGTATGACCACAGCTTCCATATAATTAAATCTCATTTTTAATGTTAGTACAAGGTAGCCAATAAGATAGCATCTGTGGGGCACATCCCACTGTATTTGCGAGGAATTCAGGAAAATAGGTATTGGACTCTGTTTGTGTAGACAGGTCCTATAAGATACGGCAGTTGTGTTGGCCACTTGTCTCCTGTTACACAGCATGAGTCATGTAGTCTGTATATTTCAACCCTTTTTATTGACCTGTCACATTAGATAAAAATGTGTTTATTAAACTTATATGAACTTAGAAAGATCCATAGCCGTAGTATTATTCTAACCCATAAAACTAACCGTGGATATTCACACTGGCGCTTCCTCTTCTCCATGGGTTAGAAACTGGGAGCACATAAAGTGAATGACTGTCAGGGTCTAGCTCATTGGCTGCTGGACCAGGAAACCTCCACAGTCCATGTTACACACTGTCTCCAGGTGTGGGAGGCCAGCTTCTGAGACTGTAGCTCTTCGTAGATGTTTGAGTGTTTTACAGTTGTACTGTTATCATGAAGAATTTGTTGCATAATGTACAGAAATTGAATTGAAATACTGTGTAACATGTCTTCTAATTTATTTTGTTAGTTTCATCTACTCTTTAGTCAAATGATGTTATTTTTAAGAATATGAAGGAAAGTTTTAGATAAGACACAATGATAAAAGCATTTATAATCGTAGATATGCCTCTTGGAATAGTTTTGAGCATATTTGATAAATTTGGATTTTTTTATTTATCCACTAAGAATTGTATATAATATTATAATTATGATATGTTTCCATATGTAGAAAAGAAAGCAAATCATATTGACAAAAATGCTGAGTAAATGTTATATAATTAATAGTTTTAAAATGACAGACTTTATGCTTTACTATTGTAAGATTGGTTTTCCCTTTTAACTTTATATTCATTGATTTTGCTAAAATCACTAATAATAACTTAACTGTTGATAATTTCTATATACCAAATCTTGTTTTCTGTATCTAATAACATTTTATTTCTTCCCAGTCATTTCCTCACGTGAAATATTTTTAGTTTTTTTCATTAATAATCATGTTTTATCATTTATTATGTTGGAAACGGTTCTTTTGTTTCTATTTTACTGGGAATCCTTTTTAAATTGTAAATAGGTCCTCAACTTCATCAAATGTTTCTATACGGTGTACTGTGTTTTTTTATTGAATTTACATCATTTGGTGTCTTAAGGCAATGCGTTCACAAATTAACTTCATTTTTTATGACATACCTTTGTCATGGCACAGTCTCCAGTCCGCTATACTTGGTTTAGTATTGTTTACACTTGTATTTATCAGTCAGATTAGTGTTTGAATTTTGTTTCGTTTCCCTGTAATGTAATTTTTAGCAAAGTTATTCTGACTTTATAAAATAATTTAGGTCATATTTCTTCTTTTCTATTTTTGAAAAGATTTTATAAAATTATTATTTGTTCCTTAAATATTTGGAGGAATCCACTAATGAATCTATCAAGTTTGTGGGGTATTCTTTAGGGTGGGGTTTACCTTTATTGATTTAGTTATTTTAATACATAGAAGACAATCCAGATGTCGACATCATGTCTGTTATGTTAGATTGGTGTTTTTTTCAGAATTTGACTCACTCATCTGAATTTCTCTGAATTTCTAGATTTCCACATTTATAGGCCAAGTAGACACCCCTGGTTTCCTCCTCTCCTGCACAGGATGTCTGGATTGATGCTGTAGTGCCATCTTTTCTGTCATGGAGATTGATACTGTATTTCCTTCCTGATATTACTAGGGATTTTTCAGTTTCATCAATCTTTATAAAGCCAGCTTTTGTATTTGTTGATTTTCTCTTAAATTAATAACTATTTTATCTTTCTTTAATATTTGCTCTTATGTTTACTTTTTGAACTCCTGAGTTTAATTGGCTGCTATTGATAATAATCCTTAGATAATTCACTTCTAATCCTGTGACATGCATATGAATCTATAAGCTTCTTTCACGGTGTGAGTTTAGTAGCCTATCACAGATTTTCATCTTAATTTTAAAATTTTTCTATTATTATTCCTATATTGACTAATAGAATTTCAAGATTTCCTACTTATAGTTATTGATTTACTTGCTGAAGTTCCCTGTACTCAAAGAACCACTCTGTGATTTTAATCCTCTCAAACTTTTTATACAAAATGCTTGATGGCCATGTTCTGTTCTCTCTAAGTAAATGTTTCAAGTACATAAAAATAATATATATTCTGCCCTGCTGCATCCAACCTGCGCAGTACAGGACATGTGATGTGTCCTGGGGAACTGTTACTTGGCTTCAAGATTTCCTGTTCCATCAGGGGTTCTGAGAAGTAGTCTTGGCAAGATCTTTAATACTTGGGCACATTCAACAGTACACCTAGGAACTAAAGGATCAACATGGCGAGTCTGATGCTGTGTTCTAAGACTGTCAAGTGGTCCTCTCATGGCCTCCTTGATGATGTCTGGAGGGAGAGACCGAGCACCTGCTCAGCCTGGTGGGCCTCCTCAGTAAGAACACAGACCCTCAGCAAGTGAGGGCAGAAGACAGAGCAGTGACGGAAGAAGATGAGTCTCCCACCATGAGTACCACACAGCCCCTGCTCCTTTGTGTAAAGGGGAAGTGGACTTTCCTCCTGTCCATTTCACTTCGATTGGATATTCTGTCAAGAGCAGCAGAATCTAATGCCCATCCACATACCAGATAAGAATGCTTGCACCTCAGTGTTTATAAAACATCAGGCCCAGACCCCTTGGAAACAGACCTCAGATGTTAGATGATTGCCTTTCCATCAATTAGTAATAGAAAAGAAATCTCTGAGGTAAGACTGCTTCTTTCACTGTGTATTGGGATGGGGTGCACATATTAATTATTTCCTTTAAAGTATGACCTTCCCTTCATCACTAATTCAATTTTCAACAGACAATTGTTACCTGCAAAGTGAATTTTTAACATCTTTTTTATTATTAGTGTGTATTAATTGTGCAGAAATTGAGTTTCATTATGACATTTTCATACATGTATATAAAGTACTTCCAAGGTGAATTTTAATTCTATTAGAATCTTAGTTTTCTTCCTCTTTTTTTTTTTAATCATCTCTGCCCTTTTATGGGTATCTGGTCCTTCCTTTTAGCCTATTTTATCTATTTAGCCAATCTTTTTAGTATAAAAGAGAATTGAAGCTAGCAAATTATCTCCATCTTTTAGATGTTTTCAGATTGCAGTGCAGGGTGACTTTGAGCTACCTGTTCCTCATCCAGGCCCTCAGCACACTGTTTTCTTCCACAGGCTTATATGATTGTTTTCTTCTGACCCCTCTCATTTTAAAGAACACTAGATACCTACATGGAATGCCAAAGGATTTGGGCCTTTAGACTGGATTAATCAAGATCTCTTTCCAGGCTTAAATTGGAGTTGAGCCCCCATTGCCTAGCTCCCTGGTGTTGATAATTGATGAAGTATGAGAACCACTTCTCAGAATACTGTGTGGCCAAAGATGCCCTGTATGAGGTGGTGTGTGCCCAGCTCAGGCTACAGCTTGGCTTCTGCAACTCAGTAATGCTGCTTTAGACTCTTCCATCTAAACATTCCTAAAGGGAGAGGAATTCATCTTTAGTGCTGGTGCTGGGTCCAAAGTAAGGTGAGTTATGCAGAGCAGAGGACGTCCACTGGGAATTGTCTGTTCCTTGAAAGCTTCACTAACTTCCTAGACACCCTGCCTGAGCTCTAAATCCTCTTCTCGGAGAGTTCTTTGGGGACATTTTTTAGCTCCACTCATGAGTACGTGGATATTAGTAGGACAGGTTTGTAATCCCCTGGCCCAGGATCCTCATGCTGTTGTCCCGTGTGCTTGTCAGAAGTGAATGAGGGTTTGTAAGGTTCCACACAGAAGATTGCCTCAGGCAAGCCATTCTTCCTGCTCTCGGCTAATTGGCGAGCGCCCATGAGAGCCAAGCAATCATGGAACACTAAGGTAACACATACAAACAATCACATTAGCAGTTTTGATAATTTGTATAGAATGTAGCTAAATAAGAGAACAGACAATATAGTTTAAACACTTTGCCTTTGATAGTCACTCTTGGAAACTAAGAGATTTGTGTAATTATCACTAGAGATCATTGACATCTGTATCACAATCTATGTTAGCTAAAGATACGTCAGTAAGAGATGTGTCAAGAATTATTCATTAGCATGCTAAATTGCATTGTTAAGGAATGTTTCCATGAAAGAAATTGAAACTCACCTTTGTCTATCATTTTAATATAATGTCATAATTGTCTTAAATATATTTTTAAATTATTGTATGTGGGGGCATGCGCGTGTGTCATGGCACACACATGGAGGTCAGAGGACAACTGTGGAGTTGGCTCTTTTTCCCCTTTCTAGGAGTTCTAGGGTCGAACCCGGGTCATTAGGCTTGCACAGTGAACCCCTTCACCAGCTGAGCCATCCCACCAACCCCTTAATAGAGTCTTCATTTGACTTTTCAATGTGGAATAATTATTATTATACTTTTTCTTTCTTAAATAATATGAAAAGCTTCTGGGAGATTTTGACTTGTTGGTGACACTCTGAACCCTGTGAGGAATTCACACTAGCCTCCACTTTCCTGACAACACTAATACCTGCTAGTACCACAGCAGACCACTTCCGCTTGTTCCCATCCAGACACAGCACTAGGGTGACTTTTGACTTCCAGTGCATTGTTTTCATGTCTCTATAGAAATGACTGTACTAAATAAAATAGTCTGCCCGGTGATCTAAGAGTAGTTAACCTCCATAACAAGCCAGCAGCTCCCAAGTGCCTGCACACAGCAATCTGCAAACAATTCATTTACTGAGAACATACCATATTAATGAGTTAGCTTTAAAATTACAGTTTAAAGAGAGGAATTAGTCAAGCAAGGATACTGAGAAGTAGTCCCTGTGCTCAGGAGGCTGAGCAAGAAGGTCATAGCAAGGTTATACACAAGTCCCAGGCCAGGCAAGGCTACACAGTTAGACTGTGAGTAAAAACAGACACTAGGTTAGCCATGGGAAGACAGGCTTTAAATCTGTCTCCAGTAAATCCCTCTTCTTTGATTTTCTTTCTTTGGCGATTCTTGAGACAGTCTCACTATGTAGCCCAGGCTGACCTCGAGTTCACAATCTTTCTGTTTGCACCTCTAAAATGCTGTGTTTAGCAGTGTGTGCCACCACACGTGGAATTTCTGATAAATTCCTATTTGAAAAACAAAAGTATAAAGTAAGTGTGTGTTTATTTGTCTGAGTCAAGACAACGCATGCACAGTTGAATTCCATTGTATCTCCTGTGTTGAGTGACTACACCAAGCAGAATTTTAAAGGGTAACAATCATTTAATTATTTTATTTTTGTATTCTCTCAATATTTAAGTGCTAGATTGTTAAAAAATAATAATGTAGTCATGTACTAAATATTTATATTAAATTTTCATGTACTTCAGGTGTCAATGCTTTTTATATTTGACAGTCTTTCATTTATGAAGTCTGAATAAGTGAGGGGTTGTATTTATTTACTGTTCAATAGGTTGTACTATAACAAGTAATAGCAGGTAAACATCCTTTGTGTCTAATACCAAGGTGTTTTACCTATATGTGCTTTACTTCAAACTCAGTAAAGTTCAAGGGTGTCCAAGTATGAAATAGCTTCTGAGAAGATTCCCATTACTCTCTTAATTTGATTTAGTCAGAGAAAAGGACACTAGTCCAAAAAATAGATATTTAATAATTTTGATCCAAAAATAGACACTAAATATTGTACATAAACCAGTAAATGCTCATGTAATTTCCTCAAAGCATGAAGAGAGAGTTGGCATTATAAAATAAGTATTCATTTATGTTGAGTCTCTGCATTCTAATATGTTTTAGTCTTTATCTACTTGTAGAAAACATAACTACCATGCTCAGAAAGGAAGATATGATTTTAGATTGAAATAATATAATATATAAGACCACATATTTAAGCTTTTAAAATAAATGTAATTATTTTGTATAAATGATTTTTAAAGTGCATCCATTTTTAAAAATGTTGTGGTTTGGTGAAAAATGATCAAACAGAAACGAAACTTGACTCCAAGGACAAGACACCTAGTAATAATTCCTCCTAGATACCAGCATGTTGAATAGTTTTGTTTTCTACCTAAGTTAGATGTTGTCGCCTGATCTGTCTTTTCCAAGTGGGAAATAAGAATGTGTATCTCTTAAACCATGGTCTTTAGATTTCTTAGACTGTAGTCAGAGGTCTTGACTAAACAAGCATTGATACTTTGCAATGTTTTCAACGTGTAGGCACTGTTGCCTGTTACATCAGAACTGCTCTGCATGCTCTGTTTCCCTGGCTGCCTCTTTTCTGGAATTAGACTGCGCCTTCCCCATTCACACCATTTCTTCATGTCTCTTGTCCTTTTCCCAGGGCCTTTTATGGGCTGGCAATATAGTTTTGGTGTCTGAGAGTCTCACCTTACAGAACACAGATACGGAGCTTCAAGTCAGACATTGTTTCAGTTCAGTGTCAGCCACTGTTACCTGTCCTTCTGACTTGTGGCAATTACCCTGTGTTATTTTTCCCTAATTACTTTGCTTTGTCTTTTCAGACCTGTTTTCCGAGAGCTATTATAGTCGCAGATGGATCTCTCTACCTGACCCTTGGGTGTATGTGTGCCTTGTGTGTCTTTCCTTTCTGTTGTCTGTCCTTCAGCGGCTCTTGGAGTGGACTTGGAGTTTTTCCAGGAAGCTGTAATTTCTGCTTGCCTGTCATCACTAAGATGCCTTCTCTTTCTTAATAAATAGCAGCCTACACTTACTCAATAATACCAATTTCCTTTTAATGTATGTAAGGTTATTATTTTTAAATTTATACTGGTACTTCCTTCTGTTTCTGACAATCTCTCGTCACCTGCAGAAATTAAGTGTGTCAACAGCAGCAATCAAATGGCAAAAGGCCTCTAAGCCTGGAGATCAGAGGGTCTGGGAGGAAGAGGTCAGAGGAAGTGTCAGAGGAAGATGAGGGGGGAGGATTTGGAAGAGAACAGAGGACTGATGTCAAGCCCCAAGAACTGAAGTTCCATCTAAGGGGACTTACACTACTCACTGAGGCAGAGGCCACAGAAGGCCAGAGGTCTCAAGTTGAAGTGGTGGATGTTTAGCCTATATAGTGAACCTAGAGGCTGTCCGTGCTCCCAAAAGAATGACTCCTAGGAGGTGGGAAGGAAGGCTTTCTGACCAGAGGACCCTAAAAGGGTCCTGAGTTTCAGCACCAGATATAAGAAAAAATAAGACAGAGAAGTAGACAGGTTCCATGTCAACAGACTGAGACTGCTTCATTGGAACAGTGAGGGGCCCCAACCTTAGTGTGGGATGAAGGTTGAGTGCATTTAGCAGGGCTAGAGGATAGGTGTGTGTACACACACATACGCATGCACGCACGCATGCACGCATATCGTGGGTAGCTACAAGGAAGTTATAGCTGGTTTGTGTGTGTGTGTGTGTGTGTGTGTGTGTGTGTGTGTGTGTGTGTGTGTGTGTGGTTTAACTGGGAGCAAGGTGGATCATTTTTCATACCCAAACATAGTGTTTCATGTGACCCTCAGTATATGCTTGAAACTTTGGATAGTACTGAGCCTTATATATCAAATGGTTTTCTTCATACATACGAAGAAGAGTTCAAATGAGCCCTCTTAAAGTCTGGTAACTACAGCTACTGAAAAACTGACAAGCAACAGGTAGCAGGAGATGGGGCACACAAATGTGTTGGCATGCATATGTTGCTAGGAGTGCACAGAATGTGAAACTCAAAGGAAGGCCAGATGCTTGACACTTAAGTCTTCTTTTACAGGGTAAGGAGGAGTTTGGAATATAGACAACTTCAGAGCCGTAGTGAGCGGTGGTTTGGGGAGTATGAATGGGACAAAGCCTGGTGGGATGTTTGATTTTTACTCTCTTCCTCTGTGGTATGATTTTTAATTTTCCTTAGCTTCATAGAAGACCAGGGGAAACTGAACTCTACTTTGGCAAACTGTGTTTCGGTATGAGATCAGTGAACTTGAGAGAAATCTCTCCTATCCAAGCCCAGAACTTGCTGTGCCCCAAGTGCTCTGAGTTTGAGTTCAAAGTGACATATTTAGGGAATTATTTCTGTAAAACTTGATTTAAAAATCAGAGATAACAGATGTCTCTATAGTAAAGAGCACTTGCTGCTCTTGCAGAGAATCCAGGTTCAGTTCTTGGCACTTAAATGGCAGGTCACAACTGCCTTTAACTCCAAGTCTACAGGATCAAACCCCTCTTCTGGTCTCTACAGGCACCAGCACAAATGTGGTGCCCATACATACATGCAGACACACATATACACATTAAAAAATTAGACACAGTTAAGAGATTAACAGCTAGCAATGCTAACATAGAACCATTATAGCAATATATGAAAATAAATTTATTTAAAACATATTAGGTCAGTGGTTCTCAACCTGTGGGTCATTACCCCTTTGGGAATGACCCTTTCACAGGCGTTGCATATCAGATATCCTGCATATCATATTCACATTATGATTCATAATAGTACCAAAATTACAGTTATGAAGTAGCAATGAAAGAATTTTGTGGTTGGGGGTCACCACAACATAACTGTATTACAGGGTCACAGCATTAGGAAGGTCGAGAACTCCTGTATTAGATGCTTCTGGAATTTTTCATTTTTTTTTCAGACTATGGGTAACTGTAGATAACAAACTACCAAACAACCCAAGATAAGGGGTACTACTGTGTGTGCCTTACCCTTGCCCGCTGGTGGCTAGGAGCCTCTAAGTCCTCCCTGATCTCGGTCCTCTAGAGAACTGCCCCCTTCTTGAAGCTGGGGCAAAGGAAGAGAGACTGTTTCTGTAGAGAGCACAGAGATGGAGCTAGGGAGCTTGTGTTATATGTTCCTCACATACAGTTGCCAGGAAACCCTGTTCTTCACTTCTGCCTCCCAAAGAGGAAGACTAGGATGGGATGTTAGCTGTGTCCTCCATGTCTCTCTCTTCTTTACCTGAGGTTTGGTGCCACACCCTGGCTTTGCTGACCATCAGTAATAACTGGAGGTCCCTACTGCCTTCTAGTTTCCAGATAGATGCAATTTATCAGATGTTGGTTAATACTCTGTATTTGAGAGTAGGCATTTCTGAGAGGATGGAACAGGACAAAAAATTCACTGCTCTGCCAATGTTAAATTTAAAGTTAAATGTTAAAATTAAGCCTTCCATTGAATAATTTTAATACACAGTTTACACATTTTTACAGAAAGGCTTTTGAAATGATAATGTATGACATTATAACAAAAATGATAATTATAAATGAAAAAGTAGAAGACTTTATAGGCTTTTATCCCCATAGGCTTTCCTGTACAATATAATAATAAATCCCATCACCAAAACTTAGTCCTGAACAGTTTCCTGTACAAGGACATTTGAATCTAGCCAATGAAGAATTGTGGACAGAGGGCCTGGAACTAACCCAGGGAGCATCCCATCTGATAGGTTAGATCAGACTTGAAGGGGAGTTACTGTGACATAAAACAAGAAGTGTAGAAGGCTGTGAGAAAGGTGTAAAGAAAGATTTCCAATAGGCAAGGAAATTTAGTTTATATCTAGAGGCCTTTTTAGAGGAAGTACTAATTCTTGTATAAGACTTAATGTTTGGGTGGATCTGCCTCTACTAAGGACATAATAACATTTACTGACTATAATTGAACCATTCAGCTTTTGAAGTTGGATGTGTTGCTTTCCACTTACCACTGATGGTAAATCCTTTTTCCTCAGAGATGCCTTGTCTCAGTAGCAATCAGTTCACTTATTCTCATCTTAGTTTTCCTGAGAGAAATTATCAGAAGCATTTCTATAGAGAACATTCACCATTAATGACAGTTATTGATATCTTATAATTATAAAAAAAATTGCAGTGGGAATTCCATTATATTAATGATGCATGTATATTATTAAGAATTATAAATATTGAGTAATAAAGCTTCAGGTTCACATGCTCCCAGATGTTATTTTGGGGTTACTAGACTGGCAATTTTTCAAAAACACAAGCAGTAATTAGAACTCTCTCCCGATCTCTTTCAGAAACAGTGCTTGATTTTAATTCTTTCATTTGAAAAAACTTGTAAGAAAACACTGTCAGAACTATTGACATTTTTATAGCTTGACAAAAATTAAGCATAATTAAAATGAAATATTTGTTGCATAAATTAAACCACAATTAATATGTTTTCTGCCAGTGCTTGAAGGATAAGATTAAAACAGCGTCGTTAGCAGGCTCCCCACTGTGAGACTAATTTCCTGATTTTTATACCACACATTATCATCTGTGTCTCATAGCCTAGATTCAAATCAACAAGTGAAAAGCACTGTTTGATGAAGCCTGTGCGCAGAAGGAGATGAACTGCTTTTATGAAGCGAGGCAGGATTGCTTTTTCTCTTAAGAGTTGATGACTAGTTGATTCCAAGGGTAAGATTTGCACTTTTAAAGCCATTAAAATACATAGAAAATTGCCCTTCCTTTTAGTTAGC
Source organism: Peromyscus nudipes (assembly GCA_902168325.1). Classification (NCBI taxonomy): domain Eukaryota; kingdom Metazoa; phylum Chordata; class Mammalia; order Rodentia; family Cricetidae; genus Peromyscus; species Peromyscus nudipes. The sequence continues at coordinate 4,655 of CABHPH010148198.1, read as the reverse complement.
TTTGCCTTTTAAATTAGCCACCGTATTGTTTCAGGGGTGTTTGCCTTTTTAGAAGGTAATTAGAAAATGTACAAGATACGTGCTATGCATAGGCCTGCCCTCCAGCTAACCAACAAATAATAATAAATCCCATCACCAAAACTTAGTCCTGAACAGTTTCCAGAAAAGTAGAAGAAAAGCGCGTCCTCTTAGAGGAGGGCTACTTCTCCCATCAGTGTCCACAGCCACAGAAGGATGGCGTTGTGAGTAACTTGCTGTGTAAGCTTGAGGACCCAGGTCAGAGTCCCAGAACCTATGCTTGTTATGTTTTGTTTGTTTTAAGCCAAGCCTGGCTGTGTCTGCTTGTAACCCCTGCAATGGGAAAGACAGACAGAGCCAGAGGATCACTGTGGCTTGCTGGTTGCCAGCGTAGTTGAAAACAGGGAGCTCCAGATTCAGGGACAGTTTGTCTCAAGGAAATAAGGTAGGCAGAGAGCAACACAAGGCTACTTCCTATTGATGCCCTTCTACTGACGTCTCCCTCTGGCCTCTGTGTGTGTCTACAGGTAATTATACCTGCATACACATATATATTACACACACACACACACACACACACACACACACAAACAAATTCCCAGCTGCCCAGACAACATGTCAAGTATTCTATTTGAATTTCTTCCAAACTGATTTCTTTCTGGTGTTAGACACTGTTTGACTCGGTGCAGGAAAGAGATAACCGTTATCAGCAGTCCTCTTCACGCCCCAGTGTCTTTCTCGGGCAGTGCTGCTCAGGAGAATGAAAACACCATGAGGGTTGGAAGTGATGGGGTGGCACTCATTCACCCCTGTTGCCCCTCTTCCTGTGGATATGCTACATGCTGGCAGCAGGAGGATTGGACTCTGACTGTCTAGGGAATGACATGAGTAGAACTCTGCTTGCAAGGCCTGGTACCCCAGCTCGCTGCCTGCTCTACAGATGCAGTTAATCTTGTGGCTGCACACTGACTAGTATTTTGCACTGCAAATATCAAAGGCACACTAACAAGTTTCAGTTGAAAATTTTTACCTCAAGAGATACCATCTTTGGGGTACTTTGATTTTGGTCACTTGATATGACACTACTGTAGTGACACACTTGGTGTGTGGTTGTGCTCTTGAATGGCAGGGTCACTCCTTCCTATATTCAGGGTTGGGCAGATGATACTTCAGGTGACCTCCCTGAGAGCTAATTGGAAGTCGCAGATGCTTTACCAAACCTGTCTGTCTGCTCCCATTTCTGCCTCATATTTGCTTCTTTATCTGTCTCTCCTTTCTAGAAATTTCCATTCCATGGAGACAGGAAATTTTGTCTGACTTAATCACTACTATATTCTTACTGCCAAGGATTATGCAGGCACATGATTAATACGTTTTTTAAAGGTTATATGAATAAGTAAATGAATGTTTAAAATCAATCCTTTAACAGGAGCATAAAGAAATAAACTTAACAAACATGATGATTTCTGAGGTCTGGTGTGAATCCAGGTTTGGCAAGTAGCTGAGAACATAGACACAGCTCATCAATGTTTCCCTTACCTATTAGCCTGTTTTTAGCTCAAATTGTCCTGACTTGAAAAATACTTCCTTTGAAACTAAATTTCAAGTTATAATCTACATAGATTATTTCCTGATCTGAAAATCCGAACTCTGAAACTGCTGAGAATGACATGACATCACAAGTAGAAAGTTCCACAACATGAGACTTTATTTCATGCTCAGAATTAAAGCAGCTTATAAAATTACCTTCAGCTAAGTGTGTGCTGTGCATGTGAAATAGAAATGAGTTTCTGATTTGTATTTTGACCCATCACCAAGATCTGTACTGAGTTACATATATATAATTATTCCAAAATTCCTTCCCACCGAAAAGAACCCCAAGCATTTTCTTTTTTTTTTTA
>CABHPH010148197.1:6676-16738 GCA_902168325.1 Peromyscus nudipes | reverse complement strand
TGTGTGTATTACATATATTATATATATATGTTATTGCAGTTAGATATCAATAAAGAGAGAGAGAGAAGAAAAACAATATTTTCAGGCTGATGATGGTGGCGCACGCCTTTAATCCTAGCATTCAGTAGGCAGAGGCAGGTAGATCTCTGAGTTCGAGGCCAGCCTAGTCTATAGAGGGAGTTCCCAGGACACAGACACACACACACACACACACACATTTCCTTTTAAGTCACCACAGTAATTCTTTTATAATGTAATATTTGTTTGTAACAGACCCTGCTTAAAGTTCTTCTAATGTTCTCATTGAGATTAAGTTGAAATTCGGGTGCCTTTGCCCCAGCCCCTCACAGTTTATTTTGCTTTTATAATCAGTTGCAGACATACTCCAGACATACTCCACTCAAGTTTGTGTCCATCCCCTTTCCTACTGTGGAAGCGGCTGTAGTGAAGGCCACCAGTCGTCCCCACGCCTCCCAAATCTTCAATGGCTCTTCGTTGACGGTTCTTTCTTTGAAATGTGTTTGGTTTCTGTATTGTTATATTTGACACCCCACCCCCATCCCGCTTCTGCTTTTTCCTGGTCTTTTCTCTGGTTTCTTGTAGGCACTTTTCAGTGTTGGAGAGCCAGAGCTGGGCTGTGGACCTCCTCTTCTGCTTTTTTATTTATGCTGCTGCCTGCTTAGGTGATATTAAGACACAATGACTTGAACGGCTGTCTCTGTATTAGTGACTCATATTTTTGTCTTTACACGCCTCTTTTGAGTTCCAGATTTCTCTTTTCTGTTTGCTTTTTAAAGTCTCTCTTTGGTTGCTTTATTGATATCTCACAAGCTGGCAAAAATAGCACTTTTGTTCTGTTCCTTCCCTAGTCTCCTCTGGCTGCTTCACTAATGGAAACAAAACACATAGATTGCTCAAACCGTATATTTAGGACTGTCTTCCCACGGTCTCACCCCTCCAAACTTTGACAGTAACATGTTTATTTTATCATCAAGCAGAGAATGCAAAAGAAATTGTTTCTGTAAATTGTGTATGTGTGTGAATGAGTGGTGAATGCATATGTGTTGAGGGGGGACAGAGAAGGACACTGGGTGTCCTGCTCCATGTGAATGAGTGGTGAATGCATATGTGTTGGGGGGGACAGAGAAGGACATTGGGTGTTCTGCTCCATCATCTCATTCCCTTGAGACAGGGTCTCCCATTGAACCTGGGATGACCTCCTGTCTCCACCTGCCTCGTAGCCATGGGGTTACAGGCATGTTTGACCATGCCTAGCTTTAACATGGGGCCTGGGAATTTAAGCATGGACAGCAAACACTTGTCCCTGCTGAGCCATCTCCCCAGCCCCAAGCGCTGTCTTTACCAATCTTCCCTTTATCAGTCTTGTCAGCTCTGTTTACATTTCTGGAACAGCCAGTGTCATCTCCTGCTTAGATGTAGTTGCCCCTTGTGATTATCTGAGGAGAATTGGTCCTAGGACCCTAGTGAACACCAAAATCTGCATATGCTCATGTATCTTCTAGAAAATGTAACAGTATTTGCGTATACCCTACATGATCCCCCTGCATATTTTAAAAGATTTTCTAGATTGTAATTATAAATGATAAATGGCTATGTAAATTGTTGTTAGCATTGTTTGGGGAATAGGAATTTTAAAAATCCACAAGTTGAGTATATAGAATTTCCTTGAATAATTTTGATTCAGGGTTGGTTCAATCTGTGGTGCTAACGGGTACACAGGGCTCACTTTATTGTAGTAGCATTCTAAGTCACTTGAGTAATTCTTTCCTAATATGATATTGGGTTTTATACCCTGTTTAAATCCCTCCCGCCGAGCATTTCCATTGATTTTAAGTTGAAATCCAGTGCTTTTGCCCTGATTTTTAGCAATGTCATGATTTGACTTCTACTCACTAATCTAATTTTTTTTCCCCTTTTTTTGGTATGTATGGATGCTTTGGGTTCATTTATATCCGTGCACCACTTGAGTGCCTGGCGCCTGAGGAGGTCGAAACAGGGTGTTGGATTCCCTGGAGTTACAGGTGGTTGTGAGCCACCATGTGGATGATGGGGACCAAACCCAGGTCCTCTGGTAGAACCAGCCAGTGCTCTTAACCACTGAGTCATCTCTCTAAGCTCCATCTTACCTTGTAAAAAATTATTTGTGTCGCCGGGCGGTGGTGGTGCACACCTTTAATCCGCTGCAGCACTCGGGAGGCAGAGGCAGGCGGATCTCTGTGAGTTTGAGGCCAGCCTGGGCTTCAGAGTGAGTTCCAGGAAAGTTGCAAAGCTACATAGAGAAACCCTGTCTCAAAGGACCAGAAAAAAAAATTACTTGTGTATTTACTTTATTGTGTGGTGTAGGGGGAGTGTGTGCCACAGTGCCACATAGAGAGGCCAGAGCTGTGGAAATCATTTCTCTTTCTCTCGTGTGGGTCCCAGGGATCAGACTCAGGTGGTCAGCCTTGGCAGCGTGTTTTCCCTGAGCCATCCTGTGGACCCACACTGACCTCATCTGGACTTAGCTTCCCTTTGGGTCGGTACCCACTCAGCCGCAGTCTCTTGAAAGTATCAGACATGCTAAGCTGGTTGCTGCCCCAGTACCTTGGTGCTGTCTGTCTGTCTGTCTGTTCTTTTTCTCGATCTTTCCATGGCTATTTCTTCCATCATCATTCTCAGTGTAAATGTCAACCTAAAAATTCTTCCTGAGCATTCATTCTCTTGTTCATGTCTCCCTCTCATATTACCCTGTTTTGTTACCAGTTTTGATGTGCATTCTGAGTATTTGAAATGATGTGCTACATTGAATTTAGAATGTATGAAATCGGAGGCTTTGCTTGTTTACCAGCTCATCCCTGAGACCCAGAGCAGCTTCTGGCACTAGTGGCTGCTCAGTGCATATGTGTGCACTTTAAATCCCAGCGTTTGGAATTAAAAGCAGGCAGATCTCTGTGAATTAGAGGTCATCTGATCTACAGAGTGAATTCCAAGCCAGCCAGGACCACATAGAAAGACCCCGTCCTAAAACAAGAACAGAACAACAACAGCGACAACAAGGAAAGAACAAGGTCCAGGGTGCTTTACAGAGAAAACAGCTTCCTTTTGGATTGTTTCCTTAGGGCTGTAGGTAGGAGAGACACACTGGGAAATGTATGATGTGCTGATTTGGAATATTCTGTCGTTTTTTAGTTAATCATGAGATAAAAATAGGTTGCCTTCACCTTTAGAAAGTGCTATTTGTTCATTTTGGTTTTCTCATCCTTGACATTCTCCCTTCCTAAGCATATGGCAGTTACTGGCATGGGAAGAGGGGATTGTAACAAAATGCTTAGGCCTCTGATATTCCAGATGAGTCATTTGGGAATAAACTCCTAAGGTAATGTGCCCAAGTCATAGGGGTGATGATGGAGTCAAGGCAATCTCAGGCTTGCGTGTCTCTTTAGCGCCTAGCTGAATTAGTTTTTATAGTCCAAGAACAGTCGGCAGTGTGGAGTGCTGTGCACTGTACCCCAGGTGGGGGACTAGATGAGATTCCTGCTCAGACTTCTCGGGAGGTGGGTCGACAAGTCAGTCATCAGGCTGTGAGGGTCTGAGGAGAGAATGCCAGACAGTGTTTCAGTGACTTCTGGTTGGGACACTTTTGTTGTTTAATATTTGATATTGAAACGATCCCAGTTTCCTGGGAAGTTGGGATGTGCTTGGAGTTGCTGTGCACCCTTCACAGTGTTTCCCCATTGCTTAACTGGAGCTGCTGCTGCTGCTGCTGCTGCTGCCGCCACCGCTCCTTCTGCGGTGTGTGTAGGTGTTTGTGTGCATAGGTCAGAGGTTGACATCAGGTGTCACTTATTTTACTTTCTTTTCAAATCTTTGACACTTCACATTTATTTAATTTCTCGTGTGTGTGTGTGTGTGTGTGTGTGTGTGTGTGTATGTACACGTGCTCACTTGCCATAGTGTATGTGTGGAGGTCAGAGGACAACGTAGGAGTCAGTTCTTTCCTTCCACTGTGTGGGTTCTGTGGGTTCTGGGCTCAGACTTGGCAGCTAGCGCTGGTACCCACAGAACTGTCTCACAGTATTGTTTTGAAACCAAAGTCTCTGATTGAACCTGGAGCTCATCAGCTTGGCCAGGCTGGCCGGCCATTACTCCAGAGACCACCTGTCTCCTCATAGCACTGGGGTCACAGGTGTATGCCCCACCCCTGGCTTTCCCATGTGGCAGTGGGATCCAGGTCCTGATCTTTGTGCTTGTACGATGGGTACCTTACAGACTGAGTCATTTCCCCAGCCCTAGAGCGGTGTGCACAGCCTGTGGGTCGAGACCCCTTTGGTAAGCCTCTGTCTCCAAAAATATTTACGTTAGGGTTCATAACAGTAACAAAATACAGTTATGAAGTAGCAACAAAACAGTTGTGTGGCTGGGGGTCACCACAACATGAGGAACTGTTTTAAAGGTCACAGCATTAGGAAGGCTGAGAACCTCTGCTCTAGAGGTTCATTTCTTTAATGAGTAAATGGATTCTGTTTCTCCTCCAAAAGAATATGTATCTGTTTATGGTGTGTGGTGTGTGGTGTGTGGTGTGTGTGTGTGTGTGTGTGTGTGGTGCGTGTGTGGTGCGTGTGTGTGTGTGCACGCGCACATGCACACTGGTGTGCAGGGAAGGAGAAAGAAAGGGAGTATACACACCATGGAGTATGTGTGGAGGTCAGAGGACAGATTGCCCGGGGTTGGTTCTCTTTCCACCATGTGGGTCCCAGGGATCAAACTCAAGTCATCAGGCTTGCCCCCTCCCCTCCCAGCCATCTTGTTAGCCCAAGAACATTTATGCTGGTCATGGTGGGCTAGTTATCTACTAGACGCCTAGAAATAGAAATAGGTAGTGTTGGGCTGGAGAGATACTGGCTTAGTGGATGAGGGCACTGACTCCTCTTCTAGAGGACCCGGGTTCAATTCCCAGCACCCACATGGCAGCACACAACTGTCTGTAATTCTAGTTCCAAGGGAACTGGCAAAACACCAATGCACATGGAACTTAAAAAGAAAGAAAGAAATAGGTAGTGTTCACTAACACTTCTTTTTCACACACACACCCCAGAGTAGCCCAGGCTGTCCTAGAACTCACTACTTAGCCCAGGCTGGTCTTGAATTTGTGGTTATTCTCCTGTACCAGCTTTCCAAGTGCTGGGAATGTAAGCTAACACATCTTTTTAACAATAGTTCTTTGTAGTTTAATTACAAAAACAGGGTATACCATTGTGTATATTTAGAAGTGAGTGTACACCCAGGTGTGTTGTGGCCTCTAATGCTAGCACTTTGGAAGCTAAGGCAGGAAGATCACCATGGGTTAAAGGCCAACCTGTGCTGTGTAAGACCCTGTCTCAACAAGCAAATCTGTGAATATATAAAAAGAAATCACAGGAAGACAGTGTAGTGCAGTGAATAAGAATGGGCTTTTTTAATTTTTATTTATTTATTTATTGTTTGTTTGTTTGTTTGTTTTTTGAGACAAGGTTTCTCGTGTAGCCCTGACTATCCTGGAACTCACTCTGTAGACCAGGCTGGCCTTGAACTCAGGAGAGATCCACCTGCCTCTGCCTCCTGAGTGCTGGGATTAAAGGCGTGCGCCACCCTTCCTGGCATAAGAATGGACTTTTTAAGACAGACTACTAGGTCTTTGCTATCTAGAATTTGTGTCACCTCGAATATGTATGTGTACCTGTCCCTCAGTTTTCTCACCTGTGAAGTAGGTGTGCTAATACATTGTTGTTTTGATATTTGCTGAGCTGTGCATGGTAAGTCCTTGTCTCTCACACACAGATGGCAGGAGAGCTGGCTGACAAAAAGGACCGAGACACATCACCCAAGGAGGAAAGGAAGCGATCGCGGACTCCTGATAGAGAGCGAGACAGAGACCGGGACCGGAAGTCCTCCCCATCTAAAGATAGGAAGCGGCATCGGTCGCGGGAGAGGCGGCGAGGAGGGAGCCGTTCGCGCTCTCGGTCCCGTTCCAAGTCTGCGGAGAGGTAAAGTGACTGTGTCTGTTCCACAGGATGGGAGGACGTTGCTGCCGCCAGCATTAAGCCGCCACTGCTTGTCATGTACTAACCTGCCCTGTCCCAGGTGGACCTGCAAGCACTTCCCGCCTTCTCTTTGCTTTTTCCTGTGGTGTGCTGACGTGCACTGTCGCTGTGAAGCCCAGGTGGGCCAGGACTTATGGCATCCCTCTGCCCCAGCCTCCTGAATGCTGTGGTTATAGGGGTTTCCATGACACTCAGCTGAGTGACCAGTTCTGGCTCCAGGTCTCCTGAGTGTAACAGAACTTACTGAGTGTAGCTCCATAGATATAGAAAAAAGAGGTTTATTAGAATGGCTTACAGATCGTGGTCCAGCTAATCCAGCAATGGCTGGCTTGACCAGAAAGTCCAAGATCCAATAGTTGTTCAGTCCATGAGGGTGGATGTCTCCGCTGGTCTTCAGTATGTGCTGGAGTTCTGAAGAAGGAGGTTCTAATGTCAGTGAAGGAGTGCACTTGCTAGCGAGGCGAGAGCAAGCAGACCAAGAGCAAGGCTTCCTTCTCGCTTGTCCTTACACAGGCTTCCAGCAGAAGGTGTGGCCCAGGTTAGAGGTGTGTCTTCCCACCTCCCAAGATACTAAGCAAAACTCCCTCACAGGTGTGCCCTCCACCTTTGGGGTTTAGTTCCAGATGTAGTCAAGTTGACACCCAAGTGTAGCCATCACAGAGACCTTGTCTAAGGCTGAAAGCTGTGGAGGAAGACATCTGATGTCCTGCATGCACATGCCCGGTGCTTCCACCTGCACTACCGTGCATTCACCATGCACATATACACCATGCACACACAAAAACACACAGACACACAATCAAATGGAGTGTGGTAGAAGACATTTGATGTCAACTCCAGCCTCCACACATATATACAAGGGTACGTGTATCTGCACATCAATACACACCACACACACAGATCTTACTAGAATTTCCTCACTGTTTCCCTGAGAAATAGATTTTCCAGTGTGTTAAACTTTACTTTGAGGAGAAAGGAGCATGGGAACCTTCTTAGGTCCTCAGTGAAGGAAGAAGTTCTAGAACTAGCAAGTGATTTCTTGAATTCTCCATCTTCCAGAGAACGACGACACAAAGAACGAGAGCGAGATAAAGAGCGGGATCGGAACAAGAAGGAGCGGGACCGAGACAAGGATGGACACAGGCGGGACAAGGACCGCAAAAGATCCAGGTAACGGGGAGGGAGGGTCTGCGGCGACGCTTCCGGCTTTTCTGTCTGTGCTCAGCTTCACGGGGAAAGGAGATTTCCTTAGCAGATTCTATTGGTCGTTTCTGCAGAAAGAACTTCCTGAGAAAGCTGGTGTCTTTTTCCACTTACTTGTTTATTTAATCAGTGTTTCTTACATGGCCCTGGGTGGCCTGCAGCTGGCGCATAGACCAGGTTGCCTTAAACTTACTGTCTAGTCATGGATGGCCTTGACCTCTTGCTCTTCCTGCTCTGCCTCAAAAGCGTGGGATTGCACGTGTGAGCCACTGTGCTGGCTCAGCATATATCGTCTCTAGAAAGTAGAACGGCTCTCCTTTAAGCAGCCTGTGACCTGTGGAAATGATTCACCACTGTCTGACCCAGAAAACCCTGCAAAATGAAGTCAACCAAGGGGTTCACATCTTCACATTTGCTTTAAGAACACCTGTGTAATTGCCCATGCTGTCAAGGGTGTGCATATCTAGAAAGCCACTGGTACCTGAAGGATGTCACTTTAAAATGTACCATACCAGCAGTATGATGATAGAGTCCGTAGATGTGCCCAAGCTGAACAGTGGGGCTGACACAGCATTGGTCCCTAAAACAGTGGGGCTGACACAGCATTGGTCCCTAAAACAGTGTTGAACTTTTGCAGCCCATGCTTAAAAGTGCAGAACAGTACTGAACCTAAGGGTTTAGACGTTGACTTGCAGTCACTGAACAGCCAGGTGCATAGAACACCTGAGATGTGCTGGTCACTTGGAGAGATTGTGTGAGCTTCCCTCTGTGGTAAGATGACTCTCATGGAAGAGAAACAAACTGGTTCCTAAGCCAGAAGCTAAACAAAAGGAAAACATAGCCCAGAAGCAAAGACTTACAGCACAGGGATCATTTAGCATGAAGTAAACGCAAATAGAAGTAAAAAAGAAAGTAGAGTGGGGGTAGGGAGGGTCAGTGGTAAGAGCACAAGGCCCTGAGTTCAGATCCCAACACCCAAAATGAAAGTCAATGCTTCCAGGCAGTGGTGGTGCATGGGGAGGCAGAGGCGAGCCTGGTCTACAACAGTGACTTCCAGGACAGCCAGGGCTACACAGAGAAACCCTGTCTGGAAAAACAGAAAAGAGAGAAAGAAAATAAAGAGGACATGACATGATGTTCGTGCTGTAAAACTGAAAGGTGGAAGTTGGGGCTCTTCTTCCTGTGGCCTTGCACACACATGCACACACGTTCAAACACACGCACCCCCCCCCACACACACACACACAACACCAGAAAGTAAAAGGATTAAGGTCACATTTTGAGGTTCAGATTATTCTTGGAATTTATAAATTAATTTGAAAAGCTTACCAGTTAATCAAACATTCCTCTAGCTCCATTATATCATTCAATTGTTTATCTAGGCTACACAAATAAATTTAATAGAATATCTTTTAAAAGTTTTAATTCGGGCTGGAGAGATGCCTCTGTGGTTAAGAGTACTCGCTACTCCTGCAGAAGACCCAGGTTCAAATCCCAGCACCCAAATCAGGTGGTTAACAACTGCCCGTAGCTACAGCTCCTTAGGACACAGTCTCTGGCCTCTATGAGCACCTGTTCTCTCCTGCACACCCCACAGACACATACACATAATTAAAATAGAAATATATTCTTTTCAAGGCCAGCCTGGACTGCAGAACGAGTTCCAGGACAGGCTGTAAAGCTACACAGAGAAACCCTGTCTTGGGGAAAAAAAAAAAGAAAAGAAAAGAAATATATTCTTAATTAAAACATTTTAGATTTATTTTTATTATGTGTATGTATGAGTGTGTGTGTGTGCGCGTGTGTGCGTGCGTGCATGCATGCATGCATGCGTGTGCACCACTGTATGCCCGGTGCCCTCTGAAGTCAAAGGAGGGCATTGGATCCCTGGGACTGGAGTTGCGGATGGTTGTGAGCCACCATGTGGGTGCTGGGAAATTTCCTGAGGACTGGCAAGATGGTTCAGTGGGTTAAAGCACTCGCTGACCGACAAGTCTGGTGACCTGAGTTTGATCTCCAGGACCCACAGAGTGAAAGGAGAGAACTGACTTCCACCAGTTGTCCTCTGACCTTGGACACACACACACACACACACACACACACACACACACACACAAAAGCATACAGAGTGTAGCGATAAACAATTTAATTAAAAAAAAGGAAGGGCCAGGTGTGGTAGCACACACTTTTAATCCCAGCACTCAGGAGGCAGAGGCAGGTGGATCTCTGTGAGTTCAAGTCAGCCTGGTTTACAGAATGAGTTCCAGGCTAGCCAGGGCTACACAGAGAAAGCCTGCGTCAAAAAAAAGAAAAAAAAAAAAAATTGAGGCCTAGAGAGATGCTAGCCATTAAGTGCACTGGCTGCTCCTCTTCCAAAGATCCTGAGTTAAATCCCCAGCAACCACATGGTGACTCACAACCATCTATAATGAGATCTGATGCCCTCTTCTGGCCTACAGGCATACATGCGGGCAGAACACTGTCTACATAATAAATAAATACATCTTTAAAAAAAAGTTTGCTGGGCGGTGGTGGCGCACGCTTTTAATCCCAGTACTCGGGAGGCAGAGCCAGGTGGATCTCTATGAGTTTGAGGCCAGCCTGGTTTACAGAGTGAGATCCAGGACAGGCACCAAAGCTACACAGAGAAACCCTGTTTCGAAAAACAAAACTAAAAAAAAAGAAAAGAAAAGAAAAAGAGAACAGAATTGAGAGTGGGACAGGGAACCAGGGAGTAATGCATCACTTCTCTGCAAAGCTCTTAGCAGGCTCGTGGTGT
>CABHPH010148196.1:8002-27924 GCA_902168325.1 Peromyscus nudipes | reverse complement strand
ATCTATCTATCTATCTATCTATCTATCTATCTATCTATCTATCTATCTATCTATTTTTGGTTTTCCAAGACAGGGTTTCTCTGTGTAGCCCTAGCTGTCTTAGAACTCACTCTGTAGACCAGGCTGGCCCTGAATTCATAGAAATCTGTCTGCCTCTCTCTGTCTGCCGAGTACTGGGACTAAAGGCAGTTGCCACCACCGTCCAACTATTCTTTGGTACCTACGGAAGCAGTAAGTGGAAGAGCTCATAGTTGAGCTGGCGAGGGGGTTCAAGGGTGAGGGGTGTTTACTGCTCTTGCAGAGGACCCACATTTGGTTCCCATATGATGGCTCACAACCATACGCTGGAACTCCAGTTCTAAGGCTCCTACACTAGCCTGGAAACACAAGAGTAGATCATGTCTTTGTGTTTGTACACCACACAATCCCCTGTGTCCGGCACATAAATGGTCAATAAACAAATGCTGATTCGGTAAAAATGAGCCCATGGAGTCTTAGGAAGGGTCTGGGCAGTAGAAGGTTTTCTGTATGGGTTGTCTGCAACATAGAATTGTGTCTTAGTTTTAGAAAACATTGCTGGTCTGAAAACCTGAGACTCAAACACAGATAAATTGGCAGAGACATGGTCCCTTTTAGTACAATATTTACACTGTATTTCCCATAGCAACTTGCTGCAATGTTTTGGAAACATGATTCAGAAGTGTATGAGCAATGATTTGCATAGAAGTGGTAGTGAGTTTATCTGTTTTGTGGGTTTGAACCCAGGTCTTGTTCAGGCTCTCAAACACTGAGATATACACCCAGCCTGAACTTACTTTTATGAACTGACTTATCCGAGAATAATGATTCCTAAAATTATGTTTATCCTATTTATTTTGCTATCATATCATTATGATATGGAAACCTGAATTTAATGATAGGTATAAATGAAATTTGAAAAGATGAGCAAAACCTTGGGTTTCAAACCAAAAATCCTCTAGTTTAAAAAATAAATTTATTTAGCCAGGCAGTGGTGGTGCACACCTTTAATGCCAGCACTAGGGAGGCAGAGGCAGGCGGATCTCTGAGTTCGAGGCCAGCCTGGTCTACAGAGCAGGTTCCAGGACAGCCAGGGCTACACAGAGAGAAACCTTGTCTGGAGAAAACAAACAAAAAGTTAGATTCACATAAAACAATATATTAGTTAGGTGTCTCAGTGCCAGAGGGTTTGCTGTGCTTTCCTGTGTTGCTTAAAAGGAGCATGAGAAGAAGTGGGGTGTGTGTTTTGGCATGTTGAGGTTATTTTTTCTTCTTAATCTCCTAAAGAAAAAGCATTTTTTTGTTGGTGATGTACATAAATATGAGTCAGTATGTGCCTTTTGAGATTTTGTAGCTGTTACGGAGATTGGTGAAAAAGTACTTTTAAAAAGGCCAGCTGTTAGCGAGTGTCCATTTTAGTTAAGGAGGCCAAGACCGTCTATACCAAGAGCAGGATAATTCTCTCACACAGAAACGGAAGTAGAAAAAAGAGAGAAGAGAATTTTGTAAAATACTGCTTGTGACTGTCTTTCGGAATAAGGTGGAGTTTTATTTTCTTTGTATGTGTCTGGATTTTCTTCCACAAACCCATGTTGCTAGGACAGTCAAATGAAAATGTTTGAAAAGGAACTGCCCAGCAGGGTGCGGGGAACAGCAATTGCGAGCCTGCCAAGGCAGAGAGCAGATACACTTGGACTTGGACAATAGGGACACACAGACCTGGGGTTGGAGCCGCACCTCGAAGTATGGGGGAAACCCCCATAATGATGATACTTTTTGTACATTATTGTGCCCACAAGCAGCTGCTTCATCTACTTGTCTTTAATGAGAAGAGCCCTGGTTCTGGTTGTCCCTTTTCAGTTATCAGCGATCGATGTGACATATTGGTTACCACCTTTTAGCCAATGAGACCAAAAGGAGACGTGTGTTCAGGTAATTCTCTTCCACCCCACCCTGCACTATCTTCCTACATTTTAATCACTGAAAGTTGTATACACTTACAGATTGTCAAAAGAAGAGAACCAGGGGCTGGAGAAAGAGATAGTTCAGCAGTTAAGAGCACTTGCTGTTCTTACAGAGGACTGAGGATCCATTCCCAGCATTCATGTTGGGCAGTTCACAAGGGCCTGTAACCCCAGATCCAGGGGAACTGATACGTTCTTCTGGCCTTAATGGGCACCCACACACCCATGTGCATCCTCACACAAATATATATATCTTTAAAAAAAGAGACTAGAATCACAAATGTCTCCAACTTAGAGTTGGTGGTTGTTAATGTTTTGACCTTATGCTTTCTCTCTTCTCCCCACAGACACATGGACAGTTTGACGTTTTAAAAAGTAAATTCTAGGCCAGGCATGGTGGCGCACGCCTTGATTCCCAGCACTTGGGAGACAGAGGTGGCAGGATCTCTGTGAGTTCAAGGCCAGCCTGGTCTACACAGTGAGTTCTAGGACAGCCAGGGTTGTTACACAGAGAAACCCTGTCTCAAAAAAAAAAGTTCTAAATATGACCCAGTGACGACTGCTAAATGCTCTGATGTTAATCTCCTAAGAATCAACACTTTCTCTTACATAATGATCATGCCACTGTCTCACCTAACAGCTATTCTAATCATAATCCCAGTGAATACCCAAGTCATATTAAAATTTTCCTAACTGTGCTTTAAAGATTGTGTGGGACCTCTGTCGATGATATAATCGAGACTTGAGGGTTCCATCTGGATGTTAATGTGGAAGACTGGGCGTTCCTCTGACACTGTACCAGATGATCTGTTGTCTGAGGACTTTAGTCTGTTCTGAGCAGCTGCACAAGAGGGGTGAGAGTTGGGACAGGCAGGATCTAGAAGGAACTGACTTCAGTAGTATCGGAGTGAATGACGTCATCCGCTGGGCCTTGATTTCTTCTCCTTAGACAGCCAGTTTCTCAGTTTGAATCGGGATGAAAGCGTCTTCGCTGATAACAGTAATTCTGCAAACAGCCTGCATTGACTTTGATCTGAACGGCAACCCTGTGAAGTGAAGGAGATACATATAATTATTCCCATATACCGAAGACGAAACTAAAGTCGGAAGGCCGCAACTTGCCTAAGGGCCGAAAGCCAGGTTTTCAAATTCCAGCTCTGCCTCTCTCGTGGATGGGTATAAACAGGATGAAATGCTTGTCAGGCCAAGCCACGGTCTAGGAGCTGAGGGTCTAAAGTGGAGGAGAGGAAGGAAAGAAAATCAGGAAAGAGCGGAAAGATGCTTAGTCGTTCACACATGAGTCTTTTGTGGGCTTGGGCGGCCGGTGCAGGCTGGAGTGTTGGGATAACTGGGTCAGAGAGTGGAGTCGCAGCTGGCAAGGGCTATTTCCTGCCCTAGCGGGTGACACCTTCTGTGATCCCCATGATGGAAGGCGAGAACTGACTCCTGCAAGTCATCCCCTGATCTCCCTCTCGGCCCCGTGGGCACCTCTGTGTACACACACACACACACACACACACACACACACACACACACACACCCCAAATACATCCAATAGATTAAGGAAGAGAGTTAAAACTAAGTTGTGAGCAGGAGCCTACCAGGGCAGAGTTAGCTCTCTGTACAGTGGGAAAATCTGTACTGTGGAGAACATCATAAAATTGAATAAAACGGGAGGAAGGTTCAAAGGTGTGTTTTTTGATTTATCATGGTTAAGTATTTGCATGGGTGTGGGAGAGTGTGCCATAGTACCCATGTGCTGGTCAGAGGAAAACCTATAACCGGTGGTGTTGTTCTTCCACTGTGTGGGTCCAGGGATTGAACTCAGGTTGTCAGGCTTGGGGACAAGCAACTCTCCCTGCTGGACCATCTTACTAGTCCATTTATTTTGTTGACCAATGCTATGACCTGCATACATTCCATTTTATATAGAAACTACCATAGAATGTAATTTTTTTTTTAAATTTAGAAACCAGGCCGGGTATTTTTTTTTTAATATACATGAATAACTTGGCATTCTCCGTTGCTCAAAATGAAATTTAATAGTGTATTATTGTATGAATTACTTAGTTGAAATCAAACTTGCCTGTGACATCTGGGCCCCATCTGGTGGATTAATTAAAGCAATGTTGCTGAATTAGGGTCGTGTGGTATATTCTTCAAAGACTCATCTCCCATCGGACTAAGGCGGGAAGATCCTGACATTTTGATTTCTCTGCATACGGAGAACTTTAATGTGACAACAATAGACAGTCTTGTAGATCCTTAATGAGATATGTAGTTGTTATTTAGCACCCGGGAGCTCGCCTAAAATTGCTCCCGCTAATAGCTAATAACTTGGGTGCATTCCAAACTCAAGCCCACCACACTCTTAACTTTTCTTTTGAGAATCTTCATTTCTCTTAGCATTAAGTCCCTCTTCACACAGTGTGGAAACAGCACACAGGGTCTAGAAGCACCCGCTGATGTGGGATTCCCAGCAATCTCCCACATAGTGGAAAGGGAGCCCAGAATGGCCAGATGAGCCAAAATGCAAGCTGACTGTTCTGCACATTATTTGCACACCATGTGTGTGTGTGGAGTAAGCAAAGTGTGATAAATCCCCAAAGGAGTTCGCTAAGAAGAGGAGCCCATGGATGTGGGGTGTGAGAGGCTTGGCCTGTAAAAGGACCCAGAACAATGGAGCTCACAGAGGTGAGGTGGGAGATTCAGGGCCTTGTAGAAGGCCTGCCCTCTCCCAGGGCTTGGAAGGTGTGTGTGAGGCTTGGTGCCTTGCCCGCTTCCAAATTTAAAAGCACGCATTTTCATCCAGTTCACATTTCACTTCTCTTGAGCCACATAAATTATGCAGGGACCTTGGAGCCCTCGCAGGTGTGGAAGAGCAGATGCTACTCTGGTTTGGGGCAGAACCACTCAGGCTTGAAGAGGTGTCTGGTTGGGCCTGCCTGGCACCTGTCCCCGCTGAGCCATGGGATTTGCCTATTTTCTGCCATTGAGAAAGGACCTCCCAACCTAGACCTAACCCCATCATAGAACCGGGTAAGAAACGGCGACAGTGGCCTCACCGTCTCCCCCTTCCTTCCCTCCTTCCTAGTTAGTATTATTAAAAACGACGGCTAAGCAGTTGGGTAGCTGGGAGATGTTATACATTTTTATGTCCTTTGTGCGCATGTGGATATAAATGAAACAGTAAGTTTTACCTTATCGGTGCCTTTCTCTGTGAGAAATTTGTTCCTGGTTTTGCCTGAGGTCTCTTTGAGTGAAAATACACCTCAGTGGCATAAGGTTTACTAATACTCTGAAGAAGATGCCAATATGCTTTTTGGGACATGGAAGCTATGTACTCAGTGCTCTGAGAGTGCGCCCAGACGTCTCACTTAAGACGAGATGCATTCCGAGGAGATGGGATCACTAGTCTCAAGACCGGTCTCCCATTCTTAGTCGGACCATGCCAATTAGCGCGGTATTTTTTTTTAATTACTGATTGTTGATGTGGAGGGTATGTGAGTGCCCTTGTCATGGGGCACGTGTGGAGATCAGAAGACCACATTGTGGAGTCAGTTCCCTCATTCCATGTTCACGTGGGTTCCAGGCTTATGTGGCAAGCGTATTTATCTGCTGAACCACCTCACCAGCCGTCTTTAAGCCCACCCACCCTCCTGAGACTATAGGAACAAACGCCTAACACATACGTGGTAACGGTTTTAAATTTGTCACACACTGGTTTTGTGTCAGAAAATTTGCTTGCTAGCATTTGTTTTCCTGTTTTTGAGACGGGGTCTTGCTACATAAACCAGATTGGCCTTTCTGGAGATCCTCCTGCCTCAGCCTCCAGTGCTGGGTCATAGGCTGGTGCCAAACACCACCACAATGAGCCCCAAAAGATGCTTAAGGAAGCTGACAAGGACCCATAAACCAGGACAGAACAGAGATGTTAAGTGAAAGCTTTGACAGAAAGGCCCAGGAAGAGGGCATAAAAAGGTCTGACACATGAGCTGAGAGACTCGTACCCCATGCCGCCTGGGACCGGCCTAACTATCACCTTCTGGTGAAGGTTTCTCTTTCTCAGTGAAGGGGAAAGCTAGTCTGCTAACCACATCACAGTGACCTGGAAGTAAAAGGCAAGGTTTTTTATTTTCTTGTTCTGTTTTCCAAGAGGAGGGAGGGTAATTACGCCTCGAGTCAAGACATCACTTTCTCCCGAGGGTGCTCATGGTTAGAGATGCTGCAATTATGATAACTGCCGGACTTTGTGCCTTAAGAAAGCCGTGTAATGGCTCCAAGCCTCTACTTCCTTCCTCCGCGGTTGTGAGGTTAAAATGGAAGATCCGTAGAGCCGCTCCAACTCTCCAGTTGGGACTAGATGCCCCCTTCTCTCTTCACCATGCTGTGCTCTGGGAAACAGAGCCTCCCTTCCCTGCAGAGAAAAATGCTTCCTATGACGGGCTGAGCAGAACCTCATCCAAGACGCTTGGGACCAGAAGCGCTTCTGATTTTGGATGTTCAGAGGTCGGGTATCTTAGAAAGGAAACTCAAGTCCAGATGAAGTGATGACTAGCTCAGATTTCATATACTAATACTATACTCAGCCCCCAAGTCACTTCATACAGTATTTTAAATAAATTTATGCGGTTTAAAATGGGGGATTTCTCACTAGGGGCTTCTCGACTCTGCTCACCTTGTGGGTTCTTAGAGCACTCTGGATTTTCTGACTAGGAATTCGGCATGTGTTTCCTCTTGCCTTTCCTCTGCTCCAGCTTTTCCTGGCCTCACATCCTGGCAAACTTGTCTTCCTCATGTCGCTGCTTATCTATTTCCCTACTGAACAGAAGACCAGGGCTGAGGCATGTTTGTGTCGGGAGAGGAAGGGACCGGGTGGGGTGTTACTGGGGTAGAGGACTGCTGTCTGGTCACGCAGGAAATGGGAAGTGGTCTTTATGTTTCCTTCAGTTGCAGGATGGTGGAGCATTCTGTTTGATGGCCTTTTTTGTTGTTGTTGTTGTTTAAAATACAGGCCGAAAGCTGAACCGAGCCGTCTGGGTCTAAGCCACTCAACGGCTAATTGTTGTTAATTGTACTCTGTGTTCAGCAGACCACTAACTACAGCATCAGCTTAAAAACAGTATTTAGGGAAATTGTTTGCGCCTCCTTTGTTTCGAACATGCCAGTGTTATCGTAGTCGGAGGCCGTATGCCTTCACAGTGTCACCAGGAAGGCTCACAAAGGAACTTGCTGTGGGGCAGCCCCTGTGAATTATGGATTGGCCAACATCTGGAGAACGGCGGCTGCCTGAAGAACTGACCAGACAGACCCATCGTCACTGCGTGGTTATACACTACCTTCCTGGCTCTACACACAGGCTACCATTGTCCTTCCTGGGTATTCCCTAGAGGTGGATGTCAGACGCTTAATGGCCTCCGCGTGGAAGTGACATTTTGGAGTCATTGAGTGTGGCTGGTCTACGGAAGATAAGTTTGTGATGCTAAGGTAGATACTGAGATGGACCTAATGCCTGATACATACACATTAGCCTGCTACATCCCCTCTCCCCTACTGTTTGGACTCTGCAGTTTAGTGTATCTGTCAAGATGGATTCTCATCCCTTGTCCTTTGGTCAGGGGGGAAGGGTTGGGGGGGGGTTACAACTGTTCTTGACACCATGTCAAAAACAAAAGAAAAGAAAAACTAATTATCCTTTTAAAACGGGGACCTGGCTAGTAGCACAGGACTTTCACGGGTAGGAAATACCAGTGACGTCCATTGGACCTGACGGGAGCTCATCTCGAAGGTGGCTGGGGAATGGCTGTGAATCGCTGGATCCATGGCTAATCAAGAAGCTAAATGCACAGGGCCCGATGTTCACTGTTTTCTCCCAAACAGTAACTGTCATTTTTTTTAAAGATTTATTTATTTATTATGTATACAGAAGAGGGCGCCAGATCTCATTACAGATGGTTGTGAGCCACCATGTGGTTGCTGGGAATTGAACTCGGGACCTCTGGAAGAGCAGTCAGTGCTCTTAACCTCTGAGCCATCTCTCCAGCCCCTACTGTCATTTTTGTTTTAGCATTTTACTTAGATTTCAACAACTATGTTGTGCTTTTAGCAGGAAGGTGTAAACATTCTTCACGAAGCCCCTCGGTAGGACCTTGATTGTAGCAGTGGTGGATGCATAGCCCTGGCTTTCAGTGTGTCAGCTTAGGCATAGGAAAAAAAAAAAAAAGTTGGCTCTTTGGACTAGAAAGCTGCCCCAGAGTCTTCCCAGCATTCTCTTGCCTCGTGTCTTAAATTTAGATGAAATCAAATTAACCCTGTTCTCGGCATCACCACGCCAATGTGGATCCCTTGAATGGAAGGACTCCCCACCCAGCTGAGAGTTTTTAGCTTTTGCGTGACCTTTCCTCGGTGGCATCCTCCTCCTCCTCGCCATTCTGGCCACATTCAACCTGTGTGCAATCCAGGTTTGGGAACTGGAGCCCAGCATGTTGGAACTGGAAATGAGTAGAACTAGGTGACGGTGACAACCTGCAGGGGACCGCTGTGAGTGAAGAATCTGAAATCCTGCATGCTTGCGAGCACCCCACCAACCTAGGAATACCTGCCGCTCAACCCTGTGTACTTGTGCCAAAGTCAGGGGAGCTGAAAGCAGTGTTGTTGGAAGATCGTATATGGGTATCCATGTCGTTCTAGGAGTCACGTCACTGACGGGTGCATGCCAAGAAAAACACATGGTTGTAGTTCTTGAGCTAAAAAGAAAGCAAGGGTCAGGTAATAGCCATATGCAATACGGCTTATATGGAGACTTCGCATGTAAACATATGCAGTGTGTGTGTGTGTGTGTGTGTGTGCGCGCGCGCGCGCAAATGTCATTGGGAACTAAAATCATACTTGTTGCCTGTGATTGCAAGCCACCTGAGAGTATTTGGAAGATTTGGTAATAGTCTGTTAGATAAGGCAGCGTTCTTCCTGCCATTCATTGCCTCCGACCCCCGGCGTAGGCGGCTCTCCTCCTTTGGTCCCAGTTGAGCAACAATGATTCTCTGGTTGGCCCAACTGGCTTGGGATCCAGCAGAGGTCTTTGCACTTTGTGGTGAGTGTCACCACTGTCTACAAGCTGCCCCAGCCAGCGGAAAGATGTGTACTTAGTGTGGCTGGCCACAAGCGGTTGTATTTTTGCCCTCTCTGAACTTAGCCTTTTTTCTTCCCACTATTGGTGAGCATCTCTAATCTGAAATCCAAAGTGCTCCGTGCAAAATTGATATTTTTTTTAATTGAGTAGATATATTAGAAAAAGTTATTTTTTAAATATGAAAAAAGAAAAAGGAACCTTCAAAGCACATAGGGATCTATTTAATAGAAAATCTAGGCTAAGTGTAGTCACTACCAAGGAGGCTCAGATTTCTCTCTTAAAGGTTCAGAAGGAGAGGAACAATGACCTGCCATCCATTATCTGGTGGGGGAAGCGTGCTGGTGAACCAGGAGAAACAGCTGCTGTTCTCTTAGGACTTAACTTCTGGATGGTTGTCCACACAACATAGCGATGGACAGCCTCTTTGGTGGTGATTTTTCAGGAAAGTACAACAATCTTTTTTTTTTTTTCTCAGCAGAAACTTCCACTGAGAGCTGGGCACACGAGTCCATGCCCTTAGTCTAAGCTGTTCAAGGCTAAGACGGGAGGGTCATTGGAGTTTAGGCATTTGGAGCCAGCTGAATAGTGGTACATGGAAGCAATATACCGTGCAAAGAACTCAGCATCTCTACAAAATTAGATAGGAAGTATCTGGTCTTTATCATCAATGAGAAATGTTTACGTTTCACTGACTCATTAGTGATAATTAATATTCATTGAGTTCATAACATGCCAGGACTTATCCAAGTGTATGCATTGATTATCATATTCCTATAAGAAACCACTATTATTATTACTCTTTTTTTTTTTCATTTAAAGTGGTGCATAGCTTGTAAGTAAACAGGAGCAAGTGTGTGAACCCTAGTGAAGGTGACTGGCTCTTGGGCCTTCACTGTAAGCTATTCCGTTTCTCCTGCCAGGAGGGACAGTTGGTGGGACACAGAGATCGTCAAAGCGGATTGGTTTGGATAATGTTGCTTTCCGAGGGCTTCAGAAATGTAGGTACCTGATGGCTAATGGAGTATGAATATCCTCAGTGGGATAGAAATAGCAAATCACTCAGGTGATTTTACCAGTGTGTAGTTGGTATGCAGAGCTGCAAGGAGAGAGTCAGTGAAGTGTATACAGTTCACAAATATCCTAACAGTTTCCGAATCCGTGCCAAATACTGTGTGGTAAAGAGGTCAGCTCAGGGGACTTACGTAACACAGAGATGTGGAACTCTGTGGTGTATGTTAGGTCCGTCCGGGGGTTGAGCTTAGCAAATTAGGAAGGCAGGGTGGTAAGCATTTTGTTTTTTCTCATTTGTTACTACAAACATATGCAAACCATTTGTTGGGGAGATTCATGACCACAGATTCTTACAACTTTGTCACTGCGTTTTACAATGGAGATGACTGAGGTGTAGAAAACTGTGTGCTATGGAAAGCTTGCACAGTGGTAAGTAGCAGAGAGAATGCTTTTTCTTGGTCACTTGGGACTTCTATAACAAGCCACCAGAGACTAGGTACTTATAGCCTATATATAGTCCAAGATGAAAGACTTGTCTGATGAGGAACATCCTTCTGATTCATAAATGAGCTTTTTATTATTATTTTTCAAGACAGAGTTCCTCTGTGTAGCCCTGGCTGTCCTGGAACTCACTCTATAGACCAGGTTGGCCTTGAAGCTCGGAGATCTTCCTGCCTCTGCCTCCCGAGTGCTGGGATTAAAGGCGTGCGCCACCACCATCCAGCTAATAACTCTCCTCTTAATGAAGGCTTATAGGCAGAAGTAGTGAGAGATCCCCATGGGACCTCCATACCCTCCTGACCCAACCTCCTCTCTAAGGCCTCATCTGCTGACACCATCGCACTGGGTCTTAGGATTCACTCTGTGGATCTGAGGATGGAGCACAGACTATACTGTATGAGAGCCAGGGCCTTATGCCTACCATGTGCTCCCACCACCGTTGGAGGGAGTTGGGACCCCAGGAACACTAGATGGATGAAATGCTTGTCTAGACACAAAGGTCAGTAGATGAGGTTAGCACTCACAAATGTGTAACCGTTGCCTTTGGTTACGTGCAAAAGAAATAAGCACACTCGAAGAGAGTTTGAACAGAACCCACTACTCCCATTAAAAGAACAAAACAAGAACATTGTATTTGTCACAGTGGGGCAGGGACCTAGACATGTGCTGGGTGACCGAGTAAAGCACCTACATAGCTCCTCCGCTTACCCTTACCTGCAGCCATATTACCTGGAGAGCAAGCCCCAGCCCCTCGTTAGCATCTTCTACCTCCTGTCCCCTCTGTACAGTGACGTGGAGAAGCCACCAGTGCGCTCTTCTCTTAAAATCCAGTCATTACTTCCTGCAGAGTTCCAGGGAGCCCACCCACACCCCCTCCTCAGTGCCCGGAAACTAAGTAAATAGCACTCTTCCGACTCCCTTATTTTGATATCCTCCCCGAGACAGGCAGCAGAAATCTGGACTCAGCACTATGACTTTTAACTCTTTCTTGACATCAGTATAATATTAGGGAGATTCTTTCAGGCCTCAGAACTGATAGGAACTTTTATTCTCATTGTCGTGGGCGGGGGCGGGGGCCGTCAGCATTGCGAGATACCGCCTCTATATGCAAACCGATTTTGTGGACTTTGTTGTTATTGTTTATCCGTCCTAATAATGATAGTTTCTTTTTATCTACCGGAAACCATGCTGTTTTCCTCTTTCCTGCTCAGCTTAAGGAAATGGGTTCTTTTGGTCCTTGATTCGCCAAATAAGCTTTTTTTCCCCAGGATGTTTGCTTTCCTATAGTAGGCTGCCTTAGGGAGATGACTAAGGTCTTGCTCCTTGGAAAACCAGAGTTTTTTTGTGCAGATGTTTTATTGGGGTTTGTTGGGGGGTCCTTTGGGACTACCACTCCTAAGAGGATGGAATTGATGTCACAGGGGAACTGGGGCTGGAATGGACGTAGGAACGGAGCAGAATAGTAGGGGAGGGGTCCCCTTGAGCCAGATCAGTTGTTGGGGGGTGCCCTTCAGACAACACCATTGGCTGCTGTCGGATTGAGGACCTTTGTGTCAGAGTGAGGGATATGGGAAGGACCACAGCATCCATGGCGATGTGCTTTCTGTCTGGTACTCACACTCTGGTGTCTTCAGTCTTTGAGGTTTTTTGTTACTGTTTTTGTTGGCTTGGTTCCTTTTTTTTGCTATAATCACCTTGATAGGTATTTGACTACAAACACCTGCTATGGTTTTTTTTGTTTTGTTTTTGTTTCTGTTTTTGTTTTTTTTGCCACAGAGCTGTGTTATAACACGGAGGTTCATAGCGAGCAGTAGGGTCATAGTGGAGGAGGTCCAGGTCCCATTTCTTCGTTATCTTGCGCTTGTTAACATCCCAATAATTGGCCTCAATAATGTTTATTTAGATTTATAAATGGTTTCCTTTTCTTCTGTAGTTTTCTTAGAGTAATGGGCACACAGCAAATTCTACGTATTTATGGTATACTATAACACGAATCTTAGAAGGTCTTATTAAATTAAAAATACTCAGTGCCAGCTATTATTGGGGTGAGTTCTGAAAGAACAGAGAGACAGAACAAGCCACAGTTAACCTCACCTCACCAACTTCTCAGCTGATCCTGTTTCTTCAAACTGGAAGCCTCTGAGTCCTCATCTGAATGGATCTCAGCTGAACTGCTGCTAAAAGCCTAAAAGCTCAAAAAGCCTAAAAGCTTAAAAGCCTCTAGTTCCTGGTCCTCACACCTTATGTACCTTTCTGCTTCCTGCCATCACTTCCTGGGATTAAAGGAGTGTGTCACCATGCCTGGCTGTTTCCAGTGTGGCCTTGAACCGGATGGATTTCTGCCTCCCAAGTGATAGGATTAAAGGTGTGTGTGCCACCATTTTCTGGCCTCTATGTCTATCTAGTGACTGTTCTGTTCTCTGACCCCAGATAAGTTTATTAGGGCGCACAATATATTGGGGGACACAATACCACCACAGTCTGGAAACTTCTAATACATGTTCATCTCTGATTCCTTCTTGTGCCACTGTTCCTAAATTTTGCCACGCCCTTTTTGAAAACCTTTCTTTTATACTTCCCAGCCCCCTCTTCCCAAGCAACCTCAGATCTGTTTTCTTTCCTTAGATAGGTTTATATTTCCTGGTTTGTTTGTTTGTTTTTTAATGAGATAACAGTAGTTGCCCTCGGTTGTGGGGATGTAGGGTAATGTGGGGTGGTGGACTGGCTTCTTCTCTACTTTAGTGGAACTCTGAGGTTAGTCCATGCTGTACCCGTTACTGACCTGATGGACGCTGAAGTGTTTACATTTTTTTACTACTACAAATAAAGGGACTACAGACATCTTACATACCTATCATGTGGGGGTATTGTGTTCCCCAAAATATTGTGTATGCTAATAAACTTATCTGGGGTCAGAGAACAGGACAGCCACAATATTAAACATAGAGGTTAGGCAGTGGTAGCATACGCCTTTAATCCTAACATTCCAGAGGCAGAAATTCATGTGTTCAAGGATACACCCAAGCATGGTGATCCACGCCTTTAATCCCAGAAAGTCAGCCTTTAATCCCAGGGAGTGGTGGTAGAAAGCAGAAAGGTATATAAAGCATGAGGACCAGAAACTAGAAGCATTTGGCCTGAGCAGGCCTTTGGCCTGGAGAAGCCTTTGGCCTGGAGAAGCATGTGGCTGGTTAAGCATTCAGGCTTTTAGCAGCAGTTCAGCTGAGACCCATTCTGGATGAGGGCTCGGGGCATCCAGTCTGAGGAAACAAGACCAGCTGAGGATTCAGCGAGGTGAGATAGCTGTGGCTTATTCTGTCTCTCTGAACTTCCAGTGTTCACCCCAATAACTGGCCTCAGGTTTGATTTTATAAATAAGAACTTTTAAGACTCATGCTACACTATCATGTAGACACCCCCTTTCATTTCTCTTGGGTACTCAGGAGTACAATGACTAGGTCATGTGGTTGGTTTAACCTTGTAAGAAATTTCCAAATAATTTTCTAAAGCAGCACCATTTGGCATACTAACTGGAAGTCTGTCGTTACATTTGCTCCATATCCTCATCAGCTCGGTATTTTGGTTCCTTAACGTTGTAGCCGATCAGGTGACTGTGTGTGGGAGTATCTCATTGTGGCTTGGCTTTGCCTATTCTTGTTCAAGGTCATTACGATTTTTTCCTCCTATGTTTCCTTGAAACGCTTGTGTGCTCCAGCTCTTATATTTAGTTCTGTGACCCACTTTCAGTTAATTCTGGTTTGTGATGTTCACTAAGGGTTCGCTTTTTTCTGTACACAGATACGTGTTGTTCCAGGTTACGTGTTTAAAATACCTTCCTTTATTGATTGAAGCTTTATTAAAAATAAATTGACTCTGCGTGATCCTATTTCTTGTCTCTGTTCTGTTGCACGGATCTGTGTATTTATCTTCATACTGATACCGTACTTCATTGATTAGTATAACTTTATAGTAAGTCATGTAATAGGTAATGTATAAAATCCTTCAACTTTTTTTTTCAACATTTTTGGCTGATTGAGGTCCTTTATACTTCTTCATTAGTCTTGAATCAGCTTGTTGCTCTGGCATCCAGTTTAGTGCTGAAAAGAGGCAATGAGTGGTTCCACTCCCAAGGATCACCTTCTGCCATTTAACCACTGAAAACAGAATTCGTTGTAGGTATTTCACACGTGCCCATTGTAAGGTCACCAAAGTTTCCTCCTCCTCTTGATTACTCAGATTTTGTATTCAGTTTTGTCAAAAGACTTTTTTCACTTATTGCAATGATCTTATGGTTTTGTAATTTATTCTGCAAACACGATTTCTGCAATAGAAAGAGTCTTTTCAACTGAGACATACCAGCTGCTTTCCTTTGCCCTGAGTTACACAATTCCTAGAGGTCTCTATAATTCAAAACCATCAGCAGAGAAGACCTGGGTCTCATTTCCTTCCTTAGGTACCAGCGTCTGCACCCTACGCTTGGTCTTAGGTAATCTTGTTTTAATGAGTAGCCAGACATCTCTGGTGTCTTTACACTTAGTCTCTCTCCCCCTTCCTGTTCTAATCTGAGAAAAACCTTCCTGAAGAACACCTTTGACCTTTGTATTACTTTTTCTTCTAACAGAGTCCACCTCTGACCCTTCAGTTCCTCAGAATAAGGTTCCTCTGCTCAGTGGACAGGTATTAATGTCTCCCTCAGGCTGGCGTCTTCTACTTAGCCATCTCTCAGGCCTGAGAGTTAGATGTGGAGAGACAGTAGGTATCCCCATGGGTACAGTGCCACCTGGACCTGATCCCTCCCCATAGCCATGCGTTCATACTTTAGAAGAAAGTTCATACTTTCTTCTTCCTCTTATAGTTCCTAATTCTCACAAGACCGTAAGCACCTGACGATCCAAACTATGCTGTACTTTGCTTTCCCTGCAGAGGGGTGGGGGAGGGGAGGGGAGGGCAGGGCGCAACACAGGCCTGGTGCACCCTCTCATGAATGGCAGGCCTTTTTCATGTATACACCGAATGGCTAGATGAGCATAACTCACGCGATTTCCACAAATGCACATCTCTTATAAAGCAAGAGCCAACGTCTTTGATGTGAGTGGAAGGTAATTTCTCACCGTGCTTTTCCTGAGCGCCCCTCCCTTCTCAGACCGGTGCTGAGTCTGCGGCGCTTTTCATTTTGAGCCATTAGTTTCTGGGAAACCTGGAGTCATATCAAATGTTTTGATTTTTAAGGAATAGTACATATTCTAGAAATGGAATAGGCCGCACGTATGGAAGTATATGGCCCTGAGATAGTTTTTCAATTTCTCAGTAGTCAGTCATGGTTACTGACAGTTTACTTTTCTGACCCTTGGCAGGGGGATCCAAATATTCTTTGGGGAGGGGGGTGTTGGGGAGTGAACAAAGGGGGTTTGCATTTGATACAGCCGTTCCCTTCACTCTGATACCGATTGACCCTAAGAGCTCTTGTTTTGAATTTCATAATTCTAGACGAGTTGAACTTGAAAATGTATCTCTGAAACAACGGCGCCTCTGTTCTCTACCAAAAGGCGGCGATTGTGTTGAGCATTTTAACTGGTTATCAGACCTGAGGTTGCCGGTTTGAAGAGTGAACTTTGGCAGGAGGGACTTGGCTCTCACCCCTGTTTTGCAGCTGGCTAGAATGTGAATAAACTTATTGAAAGAGAGACATATCTTCTCAAAGGAGGAGAGAAAGAAAAACCCTCAACCTCATAACCCTCCTCCTTTCTGCCTGCCCTAGAGCCTCCATGTACCCTTTTGGAAAGCATCTTCCAGGGTCAGAGGTAGCTCTTCCCCCCTGGTAATCCTCTTCCTGTGAGACGCGTTCTCTGTCACTGCTCTATACCTTAACACTGATTTTCTTTCTAACATCTCCGCATTCAGGGACTGGGCGAATAGCCTTTAGCTCTTTGTGTGAGTCAGCTATCGCCTTTGGCTATTATTAGGGTTCAGACAAGGTGGTGACCTCAATGGTACATGGTATACAGGTGGCCCCATATCACCAACACAGGACCTGCCTCTGACTCCCTCCCAAGGGCTATTGGGTAGCCTCCTATGGAGTCTCTACAAAGGTTGCTTCTTTTTGTATCCGCCTCTGACCTCCCTTCACCCCGGAGCAGGTCGACTTAACCAAAACGAGTTCTCCGAGCCTTGCCATTCTGCAGAAGCACGGACATTCCACCAGTAGCGGTGACACCTGAGATTGAGGGAAGCCTTGCCTGAAGCTGATAATGAAAACAGTGACCGGTTCCAGAGCATTCCTTATGCGATGGTGCCTCCCTTTAAAGGAACAGCCTGCCTGTCCTGCATCCTCCATCTCCTCACTCTGCAGGATGAGATAGCCCACATTCTGTTTCCCGTTCCCTGCTTGTTGCTGGTTTTGCACTTAGCTTATAGTACAGGAGTGAAGAGACTGTTTGGTTTGGTTGCCTTGCTCACGCAAGCTCTTAGAGGACCAGGAGGGGCCATCCATGGTCTTACTTCATTGGGTTTCTGACGGGATTAGCACACAGTTAGGTGTTCATTCACGTTTGTAAAGAGACCAGTCTGTAGCATTTGTTGAATTGGTTATTAAATACTAATTAGTTATTAAACCGGCTGGTTTAATCACTTCATTCCCCTTGTGTATTGGATTCAGAATGTATTCCAGAGAGCATAGTAGTGAGACGGATCTGGAGAACTAATGGTTAGCAACATTTGGAGAGTCTCTTGCCATAATCTTACAATAACAGTTGTGTACCTTACCAAAAAAACCTTAAAAGTAAGAGGAAAATAATTTTCTCAACTTGATGTTGTACCACCCACCTGTAATCCCAGCCTTTGGGAGGTGGACACAAGGAAGATCAGGAATCTTAGGCCAGCCTGGGCTACTTAGCAAGACGATGTCTCCGAAAATCAAAAACTTTACATTTATTTTTCTAAGGAAGCTTCCTCTACCCTGGCCTCTTTATTTTAGTATTCAGTCTTTTACTTCTTTTTACCCTAGCTTTTAGAGTGTTGATGTTGGTGGCATTAAGATCAACGTTAAGATTATAGGCACTTTGGTTTTCAGCATGCTCTTAATAGTATGATTTAAAGTCTCTCACTCAGCAGAGATGCGTCACGGGGAATCTGCCTCTCAGACGGCTCAGTAAGTGAGGAGCTTCTGTAACTGTAGACTTCATGAAAACGTTTCCTCTCTTAGGAAGAAGCTCCTTTACTTGGTGGATCCCCAACCTCCCCCTTTCTCTCTCCTTCCCTGCCTGCCTTTCCTCAGCATTGATTTACCTAATCTTCCTACCTGTGGGGAGCAGGATCAGAGCAGCTTCTGACCTAAGACTGACGAAGACAGTGACCTCATTAGTATCTGTGACTTAGCATCCTCTGGCATGATAATTCCAGACCCCGTGTTTTCCTGACTCACCCCATTCTTCTACTTTCTATGGCCCTGGTGAACCACACTCAGGCAAGCCCCACAGTGCTGTGCCTGCCTACCGCCTTCCTAACAAGAATTAGAAAGTATCGTGCATTTGACGCTCCAAATGGAAGTTAGCTTCAGAGGACTGAGTACAGCGGGCCGCAAACAGAATTTGCATCGTATGACCTCAAGGATGGAAAATACATAGATTCCAGCCCTACAAAGAGCCTTTGCTGAAGTACTGTGTAATGCTAAATGATGTGCTTAAGGAAGTAAAGTTGCTAACATTTTTTTAAAAAAGTATAATTTCATTTGATCTTTAAAACAACTTTGAAAGCAAATGTTATTCCTAATTTGCAGCTAAAAAAAAAAAAAAAAGACAGAAGATAGTTTTATCTGGAGTCATAAAACCAGCAAGTGACAAAGTTGGTTGGGATTCAGGCCTAGAGCCCTGTGCACCCCAAGCCTGTATCCATTCCAATCCATCAGATTTCCCAGTGCTACAGTGAGTGTTGACAGTGTATGTTCAGACTGTTGAAGAAGTGGAGAGAAGGGGTGCCTCTGTCCATTACTGATGTCTGCCACAGGGGTCAGGAGTCAGACGCAAACCACATGTACAGACAATGCCTGTCACCTCCTGATACTTGATTTTTTTTTCCACACACAGAATAAAAAAAAAAAAAAAAAAAAAGGCAAAGATCTGTGAAGTTCTGCTCTGTTGTCTTTGCACAGGTTTTCACTTCGGTTCTCAATGAATGGAAAGTCCATGATTCATACGAAAACATATAAACTCCTAAGTAAAAGGGAACCCAAAGATTCGTCACTGACTGTCATCTGACAGCAGCTGTAAGATAGCTCGGAGCTGGTCTTCTATTAGCGTTTCCACGGTGATGCGGCCAGGGACAGGGTGGGTGTACCGAGGATGCCATCATTGACTTCCCGCTAAGCCCTAAGCTATAACAAACAGCCTTGATAATGTACAAATCTATGGCAGTAGTTCACATGTAATTATATAAATATATAAATGGAATGTGAGAAGTGGTGCTGGGTATTGAACCCGGGCCTCATGCCTGCTTAGCCGAGGCTCCGCCACTGAGCTTTATCCCCAGCTTGAAGATACCATGTTTCCTTGAAATTATCAACATTTTTTTTCTCTGTAAAACATTTTACTAATTGTTTTTCCTATATGGCAGACACATTGTCCTGCCAACACACACGCCTTCATATCTGTCCATAGCAATGTTTCTTATAGAATCTTAGAGAAAATAGTTTTCCTATTTTGTTGAACATGATGCGGTTTCTGAGTAGCTCCAAAATTGTTTTTAAAAAAATGAAATTTTCACTATCTTGGGAAAAAGGACACAGGTTTATTCACGTCTAGTAAAACAAATTTCAGTCACTTTTTTGGCTCTTTGCCAGTTTTGATGGCATTCCCCACCACCCTCTTTCTTGTTAGTTTTCAAAGCAGTGTTCAGGGTTCATGGAGATGACGAGATCTGACGGGGTGGTCTGGAGTACTGTGGGTCCAGTTGGAGCTCCAACCATGTTGCTTTGCTTCTTACAGCATGCGGGACTTGAACAGGTTGCGTCTTCTCATGGAATCAGGGTGTTTTCACGTCTTAAATGTGGGTAGAAACTGCCTTCGAGGTCATTTTAAGAGTAAGGCAGTTAATCCACTTACCTAAGAGACAAGAGACCTGGCCTTTAATCTCCAATACCATAAAAAAAAAAAAATGAGCCGGGCGGTAGTGGCGCACGCCTTTAATCCCAGCACTCGGGAGGCAGAGGCAGGCGGATCTCTGTGAGTTCGAGGCCAGCCTGGGCTACCAAGTAAGTTCCAGGAAAGGCGCAAAACTACACAGAGAAACCCTGTCTCGAAAAACCA
>CABHPH010148194.1:0-14203 GCA_902168325.1 Peromyscus nudipes | reverse complement strand
TAGCCCAGGCTGGCCTCGAACTCACAGAGATCCGCCTGCCTCTGCCTCCCGAGTGCTGGGATTAAAGGCGTGCACCACCACCGCCCGGCAATGTTTTCTTTCTAAGAGTCGCTGTAGACATGGTGTCTCTTCACAGCAATAGAAAATCTAAGACAATAAATGATTTCAGTACCCCACTTTCTCTAATTTATATGGTATTTGAACAAAAATTAAGCAGTAAGTCATCAGAATTAAATGGAATTGTATATCAAATGGACTTAACAGATATCTAGAGAGTCCACCCAAACACCTAATATATATTCTACTCAATACTCCATGGAAGTTTCTCTATGATAGACCACATCCTGTAACACAAAACAAACCTTAAATTCAGAACAATTGAAATTGCTCTGTGTATCTTATGTGACCATAATGTAATAAACCTTAAAATCAACAGCAAACAAATCCCTGGTAAGTACACAAACTCATGGAGATTAAACAACTCATGACTGAATCCGAATGGATCAAAGAGGAAATCAAGAAAGAAACAAAAAATTTCCAGAACTAAATGAGAATGAAAACACAATACAACAAAACCTCTGGGATTAATTAAAAGCAGTCCTGCAATAGTAATTTATAGCTTTAAATACCCACATTAAAAAATCAAGAAGAGCACAAATAAATGACTTGATGTTGCAACTCAAAAATTTGGAAAAAGAAGAACAAAGGAAACCCAAATCCAGTAGATGGCAAGATATAATAGAAATCAGATCAGAAATGAATGGAATAGGAACAAAGAAAGCAATACAAAGAACCAAGGATCAATGAATCTAAGATCTGGTTCATTGAGAAGACAGACATGATCAATAGACCCATTCAAAACATGGGCCATGAATTTGAACAGAGTTCTCAAAAGAAGACATAAAAATGGCTAAGAATTATCTCAAAAAATGTTCATCATCATTCCAAGCAATTAGGGAAATGAAAATCAAAACAACTTTGAGATTTCATTGTACTCTATTCAGAATGGTGACAATCAAGAAGACAAAAAACCAGGAAACCCTCATTCACTGTTGGTAGGATTACAAATGGGTCCAGCCCCTCTGAAATCAGTGTGGAGAACACTCAAAAAGCTAAAAACAAATCAACTATATGACTCAGCTATACTGCTCCTTAGCATATGGTCAGAGGACTGGACGTCCTACTTCACAGATACTTGCTCATCTATGTTCACTGCTGCTCTATTCACAATAGCTAGGAAATGGAAACAACCTGAATGTCCTCTAACTGATGAACAGATAATAAAGATATGCTACATATACACTGTGAAATACCCTTCACTGGTAAAGAAAATCAAATCACGAATTTTACAGGTAAATGAATTAGAACTAGAAAAGATCATGTTGAGTGCTATAATCCAAACTCAGAAAGACAAATGCCATATGTTCTCTCTTACCTGTGGTTCCTGACTCTACATCTTCAAGTGTGAGTATATAACTCAGTGTAACCATATAAATTGGGCAAATAAAAAGGGACTATGGCAGCAGCACATAGGAGGGGCAACAGAGAGGGTACAAATGGTTTGAGGGGAAATGAGAAAATGAGGGGGCCTTTAATTAGGGAGGGAGACCAATATAGAAGGAGGAGAAGGAGGAAGGAGAATAAAATAACAACAAGGATGTCCAAAGAAGTCATAAGGAGTCATATTACCATCTAAATTTTAAGATTACATATAATACAATATATATACATTTATATTTTAAATGAAATTTCCCACCTTGGCTGACAATGCTATCCCTAAAAGCTAAAGTCTTTTTACAAGTACCAAGCATAGAGAGCCCTACTTTGAGTTGTTGGTCAGGGGAGTCCAAAAGACTCCTAAGACATTATAGGCTATTTCTGTTGCCCCTGGTTGCCTTCCTGGTTGCCTTTCCTGGTACTGGAAGGTGCCATGCATGCTTCCAAGAGAGGAAAGCAATGACCAGTCCTACCCAGCTATAGTGCCTATGAACTACACTAATGAGGAGCATGGTCCCATATTCCTAAGGGTGTAGTAGTGGCAGGCATACAATGGCAGTAACCAACAGCTTTCTAGTTGGACTTAAGGGCAGCTCAATAAGATGGGAAAATCATGCCTGAAGTAGGAAACCTTGCTAAAAACACAAAGCTACTGAGGTTATGGATCTCGGAGGAGAGCCCACAATTGCCTCTTGACTAAATCAACGTAATTCCAACTGCGTTTTCAATACTTGTCCTTATACCCATAGATAAATGGAGGATTTATTCCTCTTCAGAGAAACCTCCCTTTGCAGTAGATTGAGACCATTACAGAAAACCACAACTGATCAAAATTCAGAGAACAAGTTATTGTTTGGTGCCCAGCCCCAACTGATACAGCTACAAGACAACCCCTGGAGGGCATCCTGGAAGAAGGGGTGGAGGTATTGTAGCAGCCAGAGAAACAGGAAGTCTGCAGTGACATTATGTCTCCTAGAAACGTTAGGGCAGCTACATCCATTAAGTCTCAATAACATGGTTTCCCAAACAAGACCCAAACCAGGACACCAGTGGACATGCTTACATGGAAGGAGGAAACTTCATAGACCCCCAGCCCCAGACAAAGAACTACAGGCAACTAAGGAATGTTGAAAGAAGGAGAAAGAGTGTTCCCATGAAAGAGCCTTGCAAGTGTTCAGCCCTGAAATCATATACATACAAATAACAGTCTACGGACTCCACTTCAGCCATCAGAGTTCTTGGCTTCCTGACTATGCACATAATGGCACCAGCTGCTACAAGCTCCTGTCACCAGGATGTCTTTGTTGTCATAGACTGTATCTTTAAACTGTGAACTCAAATGCATTCTTTCTCTCTTTAATTGCTTTGATCAGGGTATTTTTTTATCACAGTCAGAGGAAAAATAATTGAGAAAATTAGCTTCTTAGTGTTTTCAGGGCTTTTACCGTGAAGGGTTGTTGTTGTTGTTGTTTTTAACCAAAACTTTTTCTGCATTTATGTATCAACATGATCATACGATTTTTGTCCCTGGGTATTTTTATGTGATATATACTATTGATTTGAGTATGTTGGCCCATTCTTGCATTTTTGGAATGAAGTCAACTTGGTTATGGTGAATGACCTTATCTTCTTGAAGTGTTCTTGGATTCAGTTTGAAAGTATTTTATTGAGAGTTTTATCATCTATGTTGGTCAACGAAATTGGCTTATAATTATCTTCTTGTTATTACTGTATTACCTAATTTTCAGACTACTGGCTCTGTAAAGAGTTTTGTAGCCTCTCCTTTCTACTTAGTGAAATAGTTGAGGAGAATTAGTGTTAGTTCCTCTTTAAAAGCCTGATGAAATTCAGCAGTGAATACATCTGAGTGGGACTTTCACTAGTTGGGAGGATTTTGATGTTTTTTTTTCTATTTCTTCTTTTGTTTCAATCTCATTGTTTGTTATAGAGTGATTTAGGTTGCTCATAATCTCTTGCTTTAATTTTGTTAGACCACCTATCTCGAATTTCATCCGTTTCTTTTTAGTTTTTCAATTTATTGGAATGTAAGTTTTAAAGGAATATCCCAAGGATTATCTAGATCGTGTTGTTGTAATGTCTCCATTTTTTCTCTTCTAATTTTATTAATTTTGGATCTCTCCTTCTTTTCCTTTGAATAGTTTGGCTAAGAGTTTGTGGAGTTTGTTTTTCTTTTCAAAGAACAACTTTTTGTTTAGTTGATTCTTTGCATACTTTGATTTCAATTGCATTAATTTCTGCCCTAATGATTATTATATTTTTACATCTGCTGATTTTGAGTTTAACTTGTTCTTGGTTTTCCAAGTGAATCATTATTTCTTTGAAGTATCTGGGTTGTAAAGTAGGCTCTTATAACTATAAACTTTCATAGGATTGATTTCAATATATCTTATAGGTTTGGTATGTTGTATTTTCATTTGCATTCAATTTTAAGAAGTTTTAAAAATTTCCCTCTTGCATTTTTCAGTGATTCATGATTCAACAGTGTTATTCAATACCCATAAGTCTTTCATTTTCTGTCATTTCTGTTGCTATTGACTTCTAGTTTCATTCTGTTGTGGACACACCTTCCAGGACAAGAAAGTGAACTCTAGCTTTTTTTTTTCTTTTTTCTTCTGTAGAGGGCAATATTCTTGCTTCTTTTTTCCTGTTCCAGAAGGAAATTCTATGTTTTTGAAAAGACCTGACATAGCTATAAATTTCACATTGGCTTTCTGATGTATCTGCTCTTGAGAGATGTGAAATATAAATTGTGGAACAGAAATATGATAGTCTGAAAGGTAATGTTTTAGTCAGGGTAAATATTCTGGTTTCTGAATCATACTATTTCAGTAGGAAGTACCTTTTCTGCCAGGCTACTGGGCAGATTCTATGGAGCAGAGAAGAGTCCTCTTCTGCAGCATCTCCATTTCATAGATATGAATGGATGACTAAAGAGATACATCCAAGGTTGATCTAATACATGTGACTTAGTTTTATTAAATGATGAAGCTCAGAAAGTCGAGGACAGAAGCTGATACTAAGTTAGCTTTTAAGGTATTTAGTAGGGAACAGCTTTAGGGTCCATGCTTATGGATGGAATGAGGCAGGCACAGAAATACACAGAGACAAAAGAAACCTGCAGCAAGGCAACACTGGTGCCTGGTGTCTTTGACCAATAGGTTGAGAAGCTTCTGGAAACAGAACGGTCCAAATGGTCCTTCAGAATTGTCACAGTTCATAAGATCCAAACCAGTACAGTTTTATAGCAGAGTGTCCACAATTTCTTGCAAGTGAGTCTCACCAAGAGGAAAGACCCTTAGGACCAGAGTTCAGAATCTGAGGCATCTGGCAACTCAAAGCCATCTGTGAAATAAACCTCAGCATGTGGATCATTAAGATCATTCTAAGAGAAAGATCAAGGCTGTGGCTTCACACATCCTTCATATGAGGCTTTCTGAATACTTTGTCTATGGACTGTTGGGATAATCGTTTTGTACACTGTGTGAAGATATATCTCTGTCCTTCTTTACACGCCTAAGGCACCTTCTGATTGGTTCAATAAAGAGCTTAATGGTCAATAGCTAGGCAGGAGTGCATAGGTGGGACTTCCAGGGAGAGAGAGAGGAACTCTGGGACAGAATGGGAGGTGGGAGATTTGCCAGCCAGATAGATGCAGAGGAAATCTGATGTACGGTGCTGAGGAGAGGCAATGAACTACATGACAGAATGTAGATTAATATAAACAGGTTAATTTAGGTTTCAAGATCCAGTTGTGAACAAGTCTAAGCTAAGACCAAGCTTTCATAGTAATAAAGTCTCCATGTCTTTATTCGGGAGCTGGCAATCCAAAGAAAGTCTGTGTAGCGGGCTGTCAATTTACAAGTGGCAGAATGGGGACTTGAAGCTGCGAATCTCTGATTTTTGTGCCTTGTTGTTATCATTTTTCTTTTCTGTTTAGTTTCTAAAGTCTTTCTTAAGAGTTGGTGATTTGAAGTTCTTTGTGATTTTTAGCTATGAGCCATTGAACTATGGAGAATATTGCATTTATCTTTAGCTTCAATCACTAGAGCTAAGAACTTCAGATGTATCCCAAAAAAGGGTTAACATCATAGCTAAGGAACAGAATACTTAATATCAGACTTTCATAGTGCATCTGTAAACTCCATAACTTTAAAGAGAATCTGCTTACTCTATTCTCCCTGGAGCTGTGTGTTGATAAATGACTATCCTGGGGACTTTTATGAATCTTCATCTTTCATGTCTATAGACACTGCTCTTCATCTGATGAGTATTGAGTCAGAACCCTCCAAAATAATAGAGTACTTGAAGACATTAGGAGAACCTTGTAAACTTACACTGGCTTCACCCAGGATCTGAATGCAGACATTGTCTTATACCTGTTTACTTTATTGACCAGTCAGTGTCTTGTTTATTTTCTTTGCATTTACTTAAAGGCCACCTCTTTGGGAGGATAAAATAATTTAATACACAAAAAACATTCAGCCACAACTAGCATATATCTGTTCAGAACTCAATAAATAATAGATGTTAATTTTTGTGGCTTTTGAGTCTGAAATGAAATCTGAAATCTGAACCCTACAGCTTATAGGTGTTGTAAAAGTGACACCTCTGGCCCCTACAATGTGCCACTGCCAACTGCAGCTGCGGTTTCTGAGAAAAGATCTGTGTTCATAGACTTCTTAGTACTTGTTACACACCATGACCTTTGGGCTAGTGTTCAAGGGACAAAGAGGGTAAGAATGAAAGGGTACCAAAGTCACTCAGGAAGCAACAAGTCACAGGGCTTTGGGATAGAAAAGGACTTAGAGACTAGCTCCAGGGCCTCCTATGGCATTTCCAACAAGGGCAACAACTCCATAACATTCTCTCCTCAAAATGGCAAATCAATCCACCACACCCAAGAGTCAGTTGTGTTGAAAGCTTATTAACTTAGGACAAAATTCAACATTGGAACATCTACCTGGTGTTCCAGTTCTGTTCTATGGAACCATAGAGAACAAGTTGAATTTCTCTTCTTTGATATCTCATTTTAGATTTTGGAAGTCCTACTGTAGTGACAACTGTAGGGTGCAGCTGTAGAGCTGTGTGTCTTAAACTGGCTCACTTCAAAGGTTGAGTTGTGATACACAATCTCTTGCTTCACCTTCGGTGGCCAGATATGTGATAGAGGTTTAGTTTTATCACTAGGTGGGCTGGATTACAGATCTCTCTTGTAAGGCAGGGCTGTGGGGCATTTTCTTAATTAGAGATTAATGTGAGAGGGCCCAGCTCATTTTGGGCACTGTCACCCAAGGGCAGGTGGTCCTAGGTCATGTAAAAGTATAGTCCAAGCAAGCCATGGAGAACAAAGCAATACTCCTCCATGGCTTCTGCTTTAGTTTATGCTTCCAGATTCCTACCTTGAGTTTCTGCCTTGACTTCCCTCGGTAATGGAGTGTGCCTTGAGAGTTGTAAGATGAAATAAACCCTTCCATCCCAAGTTGCTTTGGGTCATGATGCTTCATCACCTCAATAGGAACTCTCACTAAGAGAGTCCTTGCCATGATAATCTTTCAGGTACTTATAGTGATGAGCTTAGTTCTTGTCATCTAGTCTCTGGGGTCAGGGGAGACATAAACATTAGGATGAAGATACAGGAATGAATTAGGTCATATGACTATTGACTGCTTAAATCTGCCAACTCTTTTGTCAGAATAAAATCTGCTGAAAGCAGACATTATGGGAAAAAGCAGAAGAATAAGCAAGGCTACTGAAGAGACAAAAGAAGATAGGATATTTAAATGCATGTATGCACCAGCTTTTCCTCAAGTTCATGTGAATAGTTACTATGTCTTGAATGTGGGAAATAGCAGTGCGTATACATGTTACAAATAACCAGTGTTCATTGACGTAGACTGAAGGTTTAGCTCCCACCCCTTTTTCCATTCACTCTGGTTCCCCTTGTTCTTTATGTTTGCTTCTGGTGTCGTCTCTCTCCATCCCAGCACTGGAAACTGAATCCGGGCCTCACATAGAATAGACAAGTACACTAGGTAAGGGCTTCACCACTGAGCTACACCTCCAGCCCTCTAGAGTTCTTTTTTAATTTGACATGCAAATAAAAATGCACATTCCTCACTCGCCGCCCCCACCCCATTTGTGCAATGGGTATTTAAGTGGAACTCAGTTGGGCTCACTGAGATGCTGGCTTTCATCCACAAAGAACGTTGGACACTTTCTTGAGGAAACAAACAGATAGGTCACTACCCAGCAATAGCCAAGTGCACTTAGCTGTCAAAAAGACTTTGATCCAGAATGAAATGATGCCACATTTTCTCTGAGGCCTTATATTTGTGCTGCAGGATATTGGCACAAAATTTGGAGTGTACCAAAAGGGGATGGTATTAACTTGAGTCATAAACACAGAAGAAAGTGGACAAAGGAAAACCATCCAGAGATGGAGCGAGGGACCACAGGAAACAGACAGGAGACCCCTGCCAAAACAGCAGCAGAAACAGCACCATTGTGGTAATTGATGTCCCTTTCCTGAACACCTTTAGTAGGAGTTCTTTAAAGATGCCCCTCAAGAGATATAGGACTTAATATAGACCAAACACCTCTGTTTACCTCTCCTTCTTCCCTTCTCTGGTTGGTATTTCTGCTTTGGTAGTATTTTCTGATTTCACTATAATGCATTGCATATAACTATAAGAAGATATACATTTAGATTAATGTTATACTTGGGTTTAATGTCAGCTTGCCTCAAATTAGAATCACCTGAATGGGGAGCATCACCAGAAGTGTCCGGATTGATGTGGGAGGCCCGCTAGGCTTGTGGATGTCACCTTCTGGTAGCAGCCCACATAAAAAGGCTATTTCAGAAGGAAGTTAATCTTGCCTTTCACTGGCTTGGCCTTGCATTGATTTTCCCTGTTCCTGCTGCTGCTATGGCTGCTTCCTTCGCTGACAGTGGAACCACAGTTTCCCGGCTTCCATCATGGAATAGAGACCAGTGACTTTTCAGGAACTTCCTGGGCTCCTGGTGTCAGACTGGGACTACTGAGGGGCCACTTTTAGAACTGAGTAACTACTGGTTATCACTCCCCAGTGAGAGACAGCGATTCCGGAACTGCTACAGCTGTTGAGGCACACAGCCTTGAGCACTGGGTACCAGGTTCTCCACATCCCAGATGTGGCTTGGCTGTCATTATTTTAATGCTCACTTAATAAACCCTGATTTTATATATACATATATATATACATATATATCATATATAAACAAACACACACACACACAAACGCACACATACATTCTGTTCTTCTAGAAAACCCAACTAAAACAATTGGATAGATATTACATGGACAACCTGGGCTTTGATTTTAGTGCAATAATTAGACAGGGCTGTATGTTGCATTTTAACCAATATTCTGAAAAAAAAAATAACAATGAAGTTTGCTAAAGACCAAAGTGACTCACTATAGTAAAACCTGGCAGTGTTCCTTTTAATATAGATTTTCTTACATTTTCTAGGTATACAGTCAAAACAATATTTTTAGTGTTAGAGTCAAAGGTTATCACATGACAAAACAGTGGTCAATGAAGTAATATGTCCTCTTCCAGGCATGGCCCATGATACCATTCCTCACCTGATCGCTTTCTTAGGATGTTTCCATAGTGCTGTGGTGATCATGTTCTCCTCACATACGAGCCCTTTCTTTCTCAGTATTTACCTGCTGCTGGATGCAGAAAGCACCAAGGGCTGAGAGCAGCAGTTCTCAAACTTCCTAATGCCCTGACCCTTTAGTACAGTTCCTCATGCTGTGGTGTCCCCCACCATGAAGTTATTTCTGTTGCTACATCACAACTGTAATTTTGCTATTGTTGTGAATCATAATGTAAATATCTGATATGCAATTCCCATGAAAGGGTTGTTTGACCCGAAAGGGGTTGGCGACCCATAGGTTGAGAAACACTGGCTTAGAGGAAAGGAATGTCATAAGATAGGCTGGACGACAAACAGCCCTTCACAAACTTACTTTAATGACTTCCTTTTGAGTGGATAAAGTTGCTTTCTCTTCTAGTATCCACCAGCCCCCCCCCCCCCCCCCCCCCCCGTGCCTACTCAGCCACTGGTACTCAAGATAACTATGAGGGCCACACAAATTCTGGACCTGGGCTTTACCTAGGGAAGCATTCTATCCTTATTGTAATCCATACTGGTTTCTTTGAAGTCAACACCTAATACATTTTTCTGTTTTGTTCTTTAAACATTTTATACATGTATACACTGAAATATGATCATATACAGCCCCTCTCCATTTCCTCCCTCCTAACTCTCCCCATATCTCTTCCAACATATCCCCCCTTCTAACTTCATTCCCTTCTCCTCGCTCTCTTTCTCCTGCTATTCTTCCCCCACTAAATCTAATTAGTGATGCACATGTGAGCCTGGGTGTTGGGCCAGTCACTGGAATGTTGGAAACCGGCCAATAGCCACACC
This sequence comes from Peromyscus nudipes, assembly GCA_902168325.1. Lineage (NCBI taxonomy): Eukaryota > Metazoa > Chordata > Mammalia > Rodentia > Cricetidae > Peromyscus > Peromyscus nudipes. The sequence goes on along the minus strand of CABHPH010148194.1, from coordinate 4,205 downwards.
TTCAAGTAGAATTGGTCTTCTCTTACTCAGCCATTACCAATTGCCATTAGGTCCTCAGTAAGGTGGGACTGAGGATCTTTTGCCTTCTGTATGCTGGAATTTTGGCTGTCTTGAGCTTGGGTAGGTCTTACGCAGTAACGACAGCTATATGAGTGAAACAGCCATGTTATGACCAAAGGCAGCACTTCATAGCACTGCTCCTCGGCCTCCATCTCCTGTGTTCTCTTGACCTCTACCCACGATGTGTCCTAAGTCTTTCTAGGGCTGAGGGATTCATAAAATTGCTTTGTTTAGGTTGAACACTCAGTGTCTTAGTCACAGTGCTTTGACAAGTTTTGTGGCGCTCTCAGCAATTAGGAGTATGTGCTGCTCTTGCGGAGGACCCAGGTTCAGTTCTCAGAATCTCTATGACTGCTCACCACCTTCTGTAACTCTAGATCCATGGGATCCAACACACTATTTTGACTATGTGGATACCAGGCACACATGTGGTGCACATATGTTCTTATAAGCAAACACTCATACACATAAAAAATAAAACTAAAAAAGTAAATAGAGAAAGCCATTAAAATATACATACAAAAGCAAATTTGACAACATGCCCATTTAGAGAAAGAATAACAGCAGGTTCTAACTTAGGCCCTATGACTTCTCTAGCCATGTATATTTGATCGGGATTAAAGTAGAGGGCGTGGCATTCCCTCCTGTGGAGCAGGCCTTAAGTTCAATCAGAAAGCAGTTATTTACCCCATAATGGTCATGCCACTATTGTATCAGTGGGCACTTCTTGCCTGCAAAGTTGGTATTGTGTCATGCCCGGTCCAGTGGTGGGTAAGACTATTGGTGTCTTTTCTCATCCAGAAGCCTGTAAAGCACCTTATATCACCATGAAAGCTAGCTAGGAGGAAGGAAGCTTTCCTTCTAGTATGAGATTGATTTCTCTACGTTCTGCAAACAAAATATATGGCGTCTTCAGCAAGAGTATCTCATCATGTAGTTATTGTAGGAAACTAAGGGCAATGATAATAGCCTGTGCTGTTTGGGGTACCTCCAGGGCCTTCCTTACCAATAAATTGTAGGATGGTATCCCACACCTTGCACTGTAGTTTTTGTTTAATAATCCATGTCTTCTGGGAGTGATACTGTCCACCCATGCAGTGTACTCTGTTTGAACTCATTTTTTAAAAGTTATATTTTGAAATTAGCTTGCTAATGAATGTATTTCCCTAAGGGTTCTCCATATATCCTTGGTTTATCACTTAGTATATTTTAAAGTGCATTTCAAAATTCTACATCCGTCCCCACTCAACAGACGATCAGCTGCTTGAGCTCACAGCCCACGATTTTGCCCTTTTTATTACTTCAGTGCCCAGTAAAGCTCAGTACCTCCTGGGTGTACAGTGCATCTTCATTTAGCATGTCATTGATTTCCTAGTGGAGCAGATGAGAAGCCAATGGCTGTGGGTAGTACTCCTTAATACAAACTCGAAAACTCATTCGGAGGTTGAGGTCTTGGCCTATTACGGCGTCTTCCAGTAGCAATTGAGATGCCCTTCAGGAAAACCTTAAAATAAGGAGAAAGTTATGCTTCATTTCTGATATCTCAAGTAATGTCAAACATACAATAAAAATCATGCTGACATCCTGGAATATATTGATTTTTAATTTTAATTAATTTTTTGGAGTCATAGTCTCATTTAGCCCAAACTGAACTCAAGATCACTATGTAACTTAGGATGGCTTCGAACTCTTGATCCTGCTGCCTCTGTCTCCCAGTGTTGAACCACTATAGCTTGCTCTATGATTTTTAAACAATCGTGATTCTACCAGGAAGATATATCTCCTATGTGTTATATATACTCTTTCTTCTTGCTTCAGCCTTTTAAGTATGTGGGATTTCAGAGTGCACACCATGTCCAGATGTTCTTCTGCTCAAAGCAGGGTGCAAAAGTGTTTCTGAGCATGTACACTTGTCTGAGGAAAATCACTCTGAGTTAAGAATTCTCTCTGCGAGATATTTTTTCAAAAGAGGAATCGTTTAATTTCCTTCCTCTTTATGGGATATTTTCATGATTTAAAAAAAAGCTCATGGTAGAAGGAACTCTTAAATTCAGACCTATGTACTCAGATCATTAAATTAATTCAACATTAGTTGAATATCTATTAGATTAAAGGTGCTGTGCTAAGTATGATGAAACACAAAACAGTAGAGCAGAGACATGTGGGAAATGGAGAGAGTCCTAGAGAAGTTGCCATAGCAGTTTTAACAGAAATGAGCTGCCATTATCAAGCACTTGTCAACATTTAGAACCTTAACTATTATTTTCAATGCTCAAAATAACCCTGAAAAGGAACTACATTTTTTACGGTTAAGGAAATAAAAATTCTGAGCGGTTGAATGTCTTGCTCAAGATTGTAAGACACTGCCATGTGATCTGAATATTGTTTTCTTTGAATCCATATACAGCTCCCCGCCCCCAAACACTTGTGCACCACAGGGTCTAGGCAAGAGTCTAGGATGTGCCTTCCAGTCTCTGTTGAGTCCTGGCGTTTCCATCTTAACACGTGTGTGATGATCATCACAGATGTTATAACCAAAGGATTGATGATGCACACGGCAGGAACAGAGGAGGTGGAGGTGGCCACGGGGTAATGGCACCGGCTTTGGGGACTTAGGACAGAACTAAACATTTGTGGAAATGAACCTGGAGAGCAGCCATGGCTTTTGCCTCAAGGGCGGATCTGTTCAACAGAAGATGAGAAGATGCATTCTGCACTAACAGTCTTTACTGATGGGTAGACAATATAGTGACATTTCCAAGATGGCTGGACCAGAATTAGCTTCGTCCCAGTAATCGCTTTATTATGTGTATGGGAATCTACACTGGGGGTGAGAAAACATAAACCTGTAAGTGAAGTAGCTTTTTTTTTTTTTTAAATAATGCTTTATTGGACTGCTGCAGCCAGAATCATTATTTCCACACTTTCAATGGCTTCTTGTCTTCCACAACAGAAACTGAGTAGTGCCACAGACTCTATGGTTTAACCTACCCCCCCCCCAAATTTACCTCCTTTCTTCTATGAATGTGCTTTAGAATCTAGTCTCACTAACACGAGTGCTGCTGCTGTTGACTCAGGATCCTCTGCACCTGTGCCTATGTGCACTGATGATTCTCTCCATCGTGCACATGTCTGCTTGCTGTTACAGGCTTCATCATACTGCATGGAGCCTTTAAGTTAACAGGTACTGGATTAATAGTGAGTAAATTTGATTAACTGACTGATTTGGCTATATAGTTATGTATTTAGTAATGAAACTGTCTCCAAAGGTACAGGAAAATTAGGTAATTCCTTTGAAAAAGATAATTCAGGAGAGAAATTCTCAATTCTCTCATTATTTCTAAAACGAATGCTATATCATTAGAGAAAATTTGAGGATACAGAAAAAAATATCTTTTAAAGGAACAACTAAACTAAAACTGATGGAGTCTTTCCTCTTACTGTTAATTCTCCCAAGTCTTTTCTTTCTACTCATTTAAAACATATTTATTGCTGGGTGGAGGTGGCGCATGTTTTTAATCCCAGCACTTGGGAGGCAGAGGCAGGTGAATCTCTGTGAGTTCGAGGCCAGCCTGGTCTACAAAGTGAGTTCCAGGACAAGCTCCAAAAGCTACACAGAGAAACCCTTTCTCAAAAAAACAAACTATATATATATATTTATTAGTGTGTGTATGTGTGTGTGTGTGTGTGTGTGTGTGTGTGCAATTGCACACCACAGTGCATTGTGAAAGTCAGAGGACAACTTTGTGACCCTATTTCTCTCCTTTCACTTATAACTTGAGTGTCAGGCTTGCACAGCAAGAGCTTCACTGGCCCATGTTTCCACTCATTTTTATTGCAGGCATCTTTGTTAACAGCAGTACGTTTAGTGTTTATTTTTAATATTAAAAAGCAATAATGTTATTCTATGACTCCCAGATCATTAAAACCCAAGTACAATCATTCTCAACTGGTTGCAACCATCAGCTACATACCAATTGTGTTAAGTATATATGTCCATGTATGTAGGTCAGGGAGAGGAGGCTGGGTGACCAGTGTGGGCACTGTCTACTCTCTCCTTCACTCTTGGTGGGGCCTAGCTTGCTACCAGTGGTCACTAGGAAAGGAAAGACAATATAATGTGATCAGTAGTTTGCCCACTTGGC
>CABHPH010148193.1:6676-20885 GCA_902168325.1 Peromyscus nudipes | reverse complement strand
TTAAGGCCATTGGAAAAAAAAGGATAAAGGTGTGTGTCTCCATACTCAGCCACATAACCCCAGTACTCGGAAGTTAGAGGCAGGTGGATCTCTGCAAGATCAAGGCCAGCCTAGTTTATATAGCAAATTCCAGCCCATCTTAGAGGCCAGCATTGTCTGCATAGGGAGTTCAAGGCTATCCTGAACTTTGTGAGAGTCTGTCTTGACCCTGTCCCCCAAATAATATAAAGCTGTCTGTGTACTTAATATACTAATTATTTTACTTATGTTCTTTTAGAACTGTGCTTTTAGTTTTACACTTAGTTTCTACTGATGCCTCTGACTTAAACTTAGATCAACCAAAATTTTAAATCAGATTTCATCTGAGTTAAATTAATTTTGTGAATTGGAGGAAAAGAAGAATTCAAAATCAGAGATTAAAACACCTGATGATAGTATGTGAAAAAATTTTTTCAGGAATCATATCGACAAGTCATGAAAATGAGACCAAAAGATCTCTGGAAGCGATTAATGATAAAATTTCGTGGAGAAGAAGGCCTTGACTATGGAGGGGTTGCCAGGTAAAGACTTGGGCAATAAATTACATATGGATTTTTTTAAGTTAATTGTGTGAGTATTTTGCCTGTGTTTGAATGTGTACTAAGTGCATGCAGTGCCCAATGAGGACAGAAAAGGTTATTGAGTTCCCTGGAACTGCAGTTACAACCATTTCAAACTACTGTATGGGTACTGGTAACACAACCCAGATCCTCTGCAAGAGCAGACAGTGCTCTTAACTGCTGAACCATCTGTCCAGCCCCCATGTAGATCTTTATACTAAACAAAATTAAGATATGCCTGTTGTAACTTTGTCATGAATATTTAAGTATAAAACTCAACAGTGTTTGCAATGCAGATGAAATCCTAGTGGATTTATCTACAGTGAGATCATGGGAGCAGAAGAGTAGTCCATACTCTCAGGATCATGGAAACCCTGCAGGACTGTAGGACTGGCAGTCTGTGTTTTTACATCTCTCTTCAGCACATCTTATTTCCTCTGCCTCACACTGTCAGTTCTAAACTGAATGCTGTTTTCCTTGGCATGGTCTTTTGTTAGTTTTACTTTGCTAAACAAGGATGTATTATATTTGCTTACTCATACACATGTATATCTCACAGTGGTTCTTAGAATATTTTAATAGAGAAGGCATTATATGCTGTTTCTGCTATATTCATAATCATACATTGAGTCTAACTTACTGGTTGTCCATACATTGAGTCAGCTTATTTCTGATAGTATGTATGCTGTCAGAATTTTTGCAGGTGTGACATTTACCTTACGTAAATGTAGGAGAGCCACAGCTCTGAACTGGAATAGTGTATGGACTGCTAAGTAGTCTTGGTTCTCCTATTATAAATCCAGCCTAAGAAAATTGTGTTTTCACCAAGTCCTGTAATTGTTAGTGCCTTGTTAGTGCCTGTTGTGTTTATCAACCTTTTATCTAAAAATGTATACCTTCTTTAGTTTATAGTTTTTTCATAACTGTTCTATTTATATTTATAGATTTTTAACATTTTTGTCTGTTTAGATTATTCTTTGTTTTTTTTTTTGTTTTTTTTTTGTTTTTTTTTGAGACAGGGTTTCTCTGTGTAGGTGCCTGTCCTGGATCTCGCTCTGTAGCCCAGGGTGGCCTCGAACTCGCAGAGATCCACCTGGCTCTGCCTCCCAACTGCTGGGATTAAAGGCGTGTGCCACCACCGCCACACCACTCCCCACCCCCGGCTGTGTTATATATATTTAGATAAATGCATAACTATATAAGTTCAACATGCTGAGTCTGCTTATTGTGGTTTGAGTGTATATGATTTCAGGCCTTACCACTTGATGTTGGATAACTAGTTACGGGGCTTATTCCTAGGAAAGACTAATTCTCCCTCTCTTAGCAGTCATTAGTTACCTTTAGTACTTTGTCTTGGGTTGGGAATCCCATGAGATTTTCCCCGTCCGTATTAGTATGTCTGTTGATCCCTGTTGTTCAGGTGTTGTTTAGGCAGCCATATTGTTGCAGTATCGTGGGTGTAACATCCCTGTCTTTTCTGGGAGGCACATTTCCCAGCAGACTTCCTGGCCCTCTGTCTCTTACAGTCTCCTGTCACTCTTCTGAAATCTCCCCTGGGCCTTAGGTGTAGGAGTCGTACTGTAGCTGTGTGTGCCCATTGGCACTGTGTCCTCACGACCCATTTATCCCTGCAGTATGACCAGTTGTAGTCGCTGTAAAGAGAGGCTTCTCTGATGAAGGAGGAGTTACACATATCTGTGGGGAAAAAGAGAAGTTTAGAATGAAGTTAGGAATTCTACTGTTCTAGCAAAGGGATAGTAGGGGCTTTTCTAAGATCCATGACTTCATTGGCCTCCGAAAGTTGGCTAGCTTTCTAGTACCAGGCATAAGTTTCCTCCTATTGAATGGACCTAATGTCCAATTAGGCAGCTGTTAGTTATCACTAAGACATGATGGTCATTGTTACAGTTCATATATAGCTAGATAGGACTGTTGATTGCTTCCCTTCCTTGACAGCTGACATAGTAAAAGCGGGAGGGGATATATCGCAGTGGTAGAGTACTTGCCTAGCATGTACGAAGTTCCATATTCTATCTGCAGTACAACAAAAAGGAAGAGAAGTGGTATGGGGCATGCCCACAGAATGGCCTTTGTGTCTACCTATACCTAAAGCTTTGGGATCTCTGGGTTTATTTCATGGTTTGCTTTAGGCTTGATACAGTAAAAGATGGTGAAGTAGGTGTTGACATTTCTTTACTAAAACAGTACCACAAACACTCCACTGTCCAAAAAGTAAGAATAAATTCATGCTGTATTAGGTTTTTGGGTTTTTTTTTCTCCTCCTCCCCTACCCCTGGAGCTGAGGACCGAACCCAGGGCCTTGCGCTTGCTAGGCAAGCGCTCTACCACTGAGCTAAATCCCCAACCCCATTTTTGTCGTTTTGTTGTTGTTGTTGAGACAGGTCTTTCTCTATGTAGCCCTGACTGTCCTAGAATTCACTGGGTAGACCAGGCTGGCCTTGAACTCATAGGGATCTATCTGCCTGCCTGTTGTATTATGTATCTTTATGAACCTAGTATATATCTGCCCTGATAGAAATAGACAACTAGATGAAGTTCCCTTTATATTTATCATGGGCTATAAATTTCTTTTAGCTTTTAAAGCGATATGCTATAGGGCTACAGAATCTCATGAGCAGCTGAGCTGTTTGCTATACTGACTGATGCTAAAGTATAATAAAATTGCTGCAAATTATGAACAATAACTGTATAATAATAAGTTTATTTGGTCTTTAAGCATTCATTTTCTGTTGTGATTTTATAGAACCACAGTTAGTACTGTATTTTAACTTAAAAGAATTGTGTCTCTGTGAGTTTGAGGCCAGCCTGGGCTACCAAGTGAGTTCCAGGAAAGGTGCAAAGCTACACAGAGAAACCCTGTCTCGAAAAACAAAAAAAAAAAAAAAAAAAAAAATTGTGGAAGCTGGACATAATGGCGCATGCCTTTAATCTTACCAGCATTCAAGAGGCAGAAGCAGGTGGATCTCTGTGAGTTTGAGGCCAGCCTGGTTAAAGTCCAGTAGGTTAAAGCATTCACCATGCAATCTGAGGTCAGTCCTCAAACCACATAAAAGTGGAAGGAGAAAACCAGCTCCACAGCGTTGTCCTTGGACCTCCACATGTGTGCCATGGCACATGTGTTCATACATATCATGCAAACCCATAATAATAAATGTTTAAAATTCAGAAAAATGGTTCACTAGAGTGACTAATGACATAACTTAACTGACAAATTCCTTTATCTTTTTTTCCTAGGGAATGGTTGTATCTCCTGTCGCATGAAATGTTGAATCCTTACTATGGTCTCTTCCAGTATTCTAGAGATGATATCTACACGTTGCAGATCAATCCTGATTCTGCAGTTAATCCGGTATGAGCTGTGGTCACAATAGTGTGAGTGTGCTGGGACCCACTCTGCTCTCATCTGTAAATGTCAGTGTGATTATCACAAAGGAATCACTTGCCTGATCTGGCCACACCCTCTGGTTCAGCAGTTCCTCTTCTTGAAAGTTGTCCTAGTAAATGATAATACATGGGCACTGCATTGGGACACTAGGGTATCTATCTACTATTGATTACCCCCAGTCGACACAGCACAGTTGTCCATACAGAAGATTGATTAAATTATGACATAAAATAGTATAAAGTGTTGTTCCTGATCTGGGTCTAGTGTTATATGCTTGTAATCACATCACTTGGAAGGTTAAGGCTAGACTGGACTGCATAGTGAGACCCTGTTTCAAAGGAACCAAACGAAGAACATAGCTTCTAAGATTAGAAAGACATGGAGTCTGCGGGTGTGCAGGCTCCTCCCTGAGATGCCAGGGCTCTCCAGGCTAAGGCAGCAGATGACACAGGTTCTAAGCCAGCCTGGCCCTTATGGAGCTATAGGGCAGCTTGGACTGTGGTAGGAGACCCTGTCTCTAAAACAAACAAACTATATATATATAAAACAATCATATTCTTGTTATGTAAGTTACTGTCTTTGTGATTGTGGGCAAATTCATTGCCTTAAACCTCAATTATTTTATTGTTAAAATTTAATAGGAAGAGTTTGCACCTTAGAAAACAGTTGTGAGACTAACTTGAGACCCTGTGTATTAGGCATTTAATTAAGCTTTTTTAATCCTATAATACATTATTATTAAACACTTAAAAGTTAAGTGCTGGGGCTGTTGCTCATTGGTAGTGTGCTTGACTAGCATTTGTGAGGCCCTGGGTTTGTCCCCAATATAGCTTCCCCTCCAAAAGTTGGTGGTTACTGCTAATTTCTTGCTTTCTAGTTAAATCTGTTATGTTTTCACACAGGGCATACTGTGAAATTAAAAAGTGTGAGATTAAGATGATGTGTGATAAAGATGTGTGTTCATTATATGTTCAGTGATGTTAAATGGAAGGTTATATGTGATACAGCTTTGGTAGATAGATATATGTAAGAGAACATTAAAAGGTCTGTGCCATAAAACTGATAGTTGTTTCCTCTGAGTGTTAGATAATGGGTGACTTTTAATGTTCTCTTTGCTTGTATATGTTTATCTAAATATTTTGAAGAAAGTATGTGGTTTTTTTAAATATATATTTTTAAGATAAAACAGAAGTTTTAAGATGAGATTAAAAATTACTTATTAAGCCAGGTGGTGGTGGTGGTGGTGGTGGTGGTGGTGGTGGTGGTGGTGGTGGTGGTGGTGGTGGTGGTGCACGCCTTTAATCCAGCACTCAGGAGGCATAGCCAGGTTGATCTCTGTGAGTTCAGGCCAGCCTGGGCTACAGAGCGAGATCTAGGACAGGCACCAAAGCTACACAGAGAAACCCTGTCTTGAAAAAAACAAACAAACAAAAAAATTACTTATTAAATGGAAAAGCAGAAGTGTCCTGTCCCCCGTCTCCCCCCCCTCCCGGAGCTGAGGACCAAACCCAGGGCCTTGCGCTTGCTAGGCAAGAGCTCTACCACTGAGCTAAATCCCCAACCCCAAGATTTTTAAAAATACAGATCTCCAACCAACCAAACAGTATGGTGGAAGAGCAGTTGTATTTACATGTGGTGGTGGCTCATCAGGCAATTCTTCATTAAGGAGACTTGGAGATGAAGCTGCTTTTTGGGCAGCTCACTAAGGCCCACCTGACTGTCAACTGACATTTGCTGGGTGCTTCCTAGGAGTAGACCCAGACCCCTGGATCTCATCACCTTGCTGTCCTCCTCATGGGTACTCTGTCTGCATACTGTTTCTATGCTTGTATGTCCAAGTGTGGACTAGTCCTATAGGGACTAATTAATTTGTGTATGAACAGTGGCTGGCAGACTAATCCAAGTATAAAACCAGATCCATGCTTAAATCCGTGATGTCCTGAAGTGTAGTCTCTGGCTTGTCAAGGAAGCAGAGATGTTAGGATTAAAAGTTTCATTCCTTGACAAGATGCTCAGAGAACAGGATGTACAAGTAGCTTTGCACAGGTTTATAAAGGAATCATTTTTTAAAGGGCCTTTTCCTTGAGAGAGACATGGACGTGGTGGCCCATACCTGTAATCCCAGCCCTGGGGAAAGTGAGGCCCTGATCATCACTAAGTTCAAGGTCAGCCTGAGCTACCAGTGAGGCCGTCTCTGAAACAAACAAACAAAACTAGGAAAGGCAGGAAGGGAAGAGGACGAAGGAAGGAAAAAAATGTTGCTTAAATATTTACTTTTTTTTTTTTTTTTTTTTTTTTTTTGGTTTTTCGAGACACGGTTTCTCTGTGTTGCTTTGCGCCTTTCCTGGAACTCACTTGGTAGCCCAGGCTGGCCTCGAACTCACAGAGATCCGCCTGGCTCTGCCTCCTGAGTGCTGGGATTAAAGGCGTGCGCCACCACCGCCCGGCAGATATTTACTTCTTATTAAGAAAATTTCCTGGAGAGTTTCTAACTTGAGTATTTACATCGTGATTTTTTCATTTCAGGAACATTTATCTTATTTCCACTTTGTTGGACGAATAATGGGAATGGCTGTATTCCATGGACATTATATTGATGGTGGTTTCACATTGCCTTTTTATAAACAGTTGCTTGGGAAGTCAATTACTTTGGACGATATGGAGTTGGTTGATCCAGACCTTCATAATAGTTTGGTGTGGATACTGTACGTATTGAATCTTACCTAGAATCTGAGCCTTTAAAAAGATACAAGCTTGCCAGGCAGTGGTGGTGTATACCTTTAATCCCAGGACTCAGGAGGCCGAGGCAGGCGGATCTCTATGAGTTCAAGGCCAGCCTGGGCTACAGAGCAAGTTCCAGGACAGCCAGGGCTACACAGAGAAACCCTGTCTCAAAAAAACCAAAAAAAAAGATACAAGCCAGAAGCTGGAGAGATGGCTTGGCAGTTAACAGCACTAACTGCTCTTGCAGAGGACCAGGTTTACATCCCAGGACTCTTCATGAGGTAGCTCACACTTGACAACAACTCTAGTTCTAGGATCTGATGCCCCCTTCAGCCATCACAATCACCTGCACACACACAGTCTACATAAAGTCATGTAGGCACACATGGACACATTTTTTTCAAACCTTAAAAAAACCCAGAAACTGCCAAGATGGCTCAGCAATGAGGAGTATGTACTGGTCTTGCAGAGGACTTACTGGAGTTTGATTCCCAGCACCTGTGCCAGACAGCTCACAGCCTCCTGCAGCTCTAGTTCCAGGGGATCTAACTGGCTTTTTGAAGCACTTGGATACACACATAGACACATACATCCAGTTTAATAATGAAAGTAAATCTTAAAAATACAAGCTCTGTCTGATAGTTTATCCCTATAAAACCTACACTTAGGAGGCTGAGGAGAATCCTGAAGTCAAAGCCAGCCTCCAAAACCTATTGACATCCTGTCTCAAAAGCAGAAGCTGGAGAGATGGCTTAGTGGCTGGAGCACTGGCTACTCTTCCAGAGGACCTGGGTTAGATTCCCAGCACCCATACAGTGGCTCACAACCACCTATAGCTTCAGTTCCAGGTGATCTGTAGCCTTTCCTGGTTTCCTCAAGCCCTAGGCACACACATGGTGCATGGACATACATGTAGGCAAAACACCCATCCATATAAGATAAAATAATAATAATACATTTTTAAAAGCAAACAATACAACGAAAAGATATACTTCAAAACTAATGTACTTACTTTTTTAAATTTGAAATATGCACAAAAAGATTAATTTTGTGATTTGTGGTTTGTAATAGAACCGTAATACCCTTGCAGCCCACCAACCCTGTTCTCCTGCACATCTCAGATTCCTGAAAGTTCGGGAGACTAGTGCCTTGTGAATACTAGGCAAGGACTTTACCACTGAGATGTTTCTCCAGACCATGTTATTACTTAAAAAGGTTTTAAAAATATTTCGGCCGGGCGGTGGTGGCGCACGCCTTTAATCCCAGCACTCGGGAGGCAGAGACAGGCGAATCTCTGTGAGTTCGAGGCCAGCCTGGGCTACCAAGTGAGTTCCAGGAAAGGCGCAAAGCTACACAGAGAAACCCTGTCTCGAAAAACCAAAAAAAAAAAAAAAAATTCTTATTTTATGTGTATAGGTGTTTTGCCAGTATATATGTCTGTGCATCATGTGTATACAGTGTCTGAGGAGGCCAGGGGAGGGTGTCAGATCCCCTGGAGCTGAGTTACACGTACATGCTTATATAACTATACACACACACCCCTACGGAGTTGATTTAGTGCTACCAGTATGTACTTTTGTATCGGGCAGATTGTTCACGATTAGATATCCTGTCTGAGGACTCATCCCTGGAGAAAACTGATTCTCCTTCTCTCAGTAGTCATTGATGTTCTATAGTTCTTCATCTGGGGGGGAACCTCGAGAGATTTCCCCCATCAATTTTTGGGGTGACAGCTGGTGTTGTCATTATGCAGGTCTTGTTTAGACATCCATGTTGTGGAAATTTCATGGGTGCGACATTCCTGTTGTGTCCAGGAGACGCTGTCTCACACACAGCGGGTCTCCTGGTCCTCTGGTTCTTAGAATCCCTCTGTTCTCTTTGGACATTTCCCTAAGCCGTGGGTACTGATATCTACTGCATTGTAGATACATTGTAGATACCAAGTAGGGTTGGGCATCCCGTGGTCCCTTTTCTCTGCTTATGACTGGTGTGGAGCTCTGTAGTAGTTTCCATTTGCTGCAAAAAGAAGCTGCTTTGGCAAAAGCAAGAGCTACATTTAGCAGGTTTGGCTGGTCCACAGGCTCTGAGACCCAGTCCGGGCTTCTGGGAGTCAGTCCCTTGTGACTGCTCTGAAAAGGAGAATAAATCTGTACAGACTGATATCCCTTAGCTGAAGTCCTCCGGACTAGAAGGTTTCTGATTTTGACCTTTCACCCGTTTCAGGGTGTTGGCTTGAGACATCTGGGGAGTGGAACCCCAGTCTAAAACACAGTTCATCTCATATGCACTTTACACAGATAGCCTGCAGGTCATTTCAGTGAGTGTTTCTAACAGTAAGGCACATTCTTTCTCAGCCAACATGTGACAGAATAGTAAATTGCTGCTACCATTGCTTTTTTAAAATATATTTTTTGAACATTTTATTTATTTATGTGTATGGCTGTTTTCCTGTGGGTACCATATGTCAGTGCACTATGTTCATGCCTTACCCACATTGGCCAGAAGAAGGCATTGGATCCCCTGGGACTGGAGTTACAGATGCTTGTGATACACCTGTGTGTGCTGGGAATAGACCTGGGTCTGTTGAGGCATCTCTCCAGCCCCTGCTGTTGCTTGAAAAAAAAAAAAAAAAAAAAGAGTATTATATTGTGTGTATGTGTATAGTGTGGTGTATAGGGGAACAGAAGTACATGAGCATGTCACAGTGTGCATGTGCAGTCAGAGGACAGCTTGTGGGAGTCAGTTCTCTCCTTTCACCATGCAGGTCTTGGGAACTGAACTCAGGCTATGGTCATGTGGTGAGCACTGAGCCATCTGGCCTGTCCTCCCATTTCATTTTCATGAAAACAGTGATTGGACCATATTTATTTACAAAGTAAAAACACCTAGCTGATTCTTTGTGGGAAGGTACACAGGCAGAATACACAGATCATTTTCTCTCTTGAGGGTATCCAGGTTCAGAAGAATTTTTTACCTGGATACCAAAAAAAAAAAAAAACCCCCAAAAATCTATTGTATTACAGTTCTAGAAGAGTCTGTCTTTGACAGAGCCCATTCTTGTTGCTCGGGAAGTAAAATGCTGTCTCTATTTATAAGGAGAAAGCTCTTTGACTTTTCTGTACAAGAAAAGATGGCATGATAGCTTCAGAACTGATGGGACGAGCTCGTCCCTGTACTTGCTGTATCCGTAGTTCTGTCTTAGCTGAACAGCTGCACCTACGAATACACTGTAGTGGATGTAAGGTATGTTTCCCAGTTAATGTGTCTTTTTTGTTTCTTCTCCAGTGAAAACGATATCACAGGTGTTCTGGACCATACCTTTTGTGTTGAACATAATGCATATGGCGAAATTATTCAGCATGAACTCAAACCAAATGGCAAAAGTATCCCTGTTACTGAAGAAAATAAAAAAGAATATGTCAGGTAAATCCTTGAATTTAAAAAAAAAAAAGTTCCAGGACATCAATATAGAAAAACATTTAAGTGTTTAGGAAATGTTGCTTACTGCTACAACAGACTTCCATGGAATTGAATAACCTAAAAACCCCCACTCTTGGTGCAGGCCTTTAATTGCAGCACCTGGGATGCCGAGGCAAGCGGATCTCTGAGTTCCAGGACAGCCAGGATTACACAAAGAACCCTGTCTCAAAAAACAAACAAAAACTCCCACTCTTGACTATTTTTCATAATTTCTTGGGTTGGTAATTGAGCAGAAAACAATAGGTATGACGCATTGGTACTCCATAAGCTGTCAGCTGGGGTTAAAAGGTCAGGGTGGGCCTGACCTTTCAGATGTGAGGCTTCACCTAGGATGGCTCAAATGAATGGCTTCCCTGAGCTCACTAGTCTCCTGTGTGCTAGTATCAAAGGCTGCCTTCCTTGGTCAGTCAGTCGGTCTCTCCTCTGTCTGTCTGCTTTCTTCTTTCTTATGGGGTACTGATGTTCCAGAACACAGAAGAATCTGCTAGTCTCCCTGTACCCCCTTTTAGAGAAAAGTCTCATGTAGCCCATACTGGCCTTTTATCTTGCGTAGCTGAGAATGACCTTGAATTCCTGACTCTCTTGCCTCTACCTCCCAAGTCCTGGGATAGCAGGTATGAGCCACCATGCCTGGCTTGTGCCTGGTTTGTTTGTTTTGGGTTTTTTTTTTTTTTTGTTCTGTTTTGTTTAGATATGGGTGTATTTCATGCATGTATGCTTATGTAACGTGCATACCTGGTACCCATGGAGGCCAAAACAGGGCATCAGATTCCCTGGTACTAGAATTATAGATGGTTGTGAGCTGCCACGTGGGTGCTGGTAATCAAACCTAGGTTCACTGGAAAAGTGGCCTGTGCTCTTAACTGCTGAGCCATCTCTCCATCCTGTGCCTGATCTTTTTAAGATCTACGTATACTTTTGACCAACATGATTTCTGCTGCATGCTTTTGATTGATGTGAACATACCCTCCACCAAGCAACTCCATTCTGTAAAAGACTTTTGACATATAGCTAAGTATGAATACGGATGTTCAGTTAATATTAAAAGTTAACTACAGAAATGTTCTTAAGCTGGGTGTGTTGGCACACACCTGTGAGCTCAGGAGGCAGGAGGATCAGGAGCGCAGAAAGTCATCCTTGGCTGTCCTGTAGCCAGCCCGGTGAGACCTAATAATACCCAATATTTATATATCATGCAAACCATAACATGTACTATTGGTGAGACCCTGTCTCAAAAAATCAGTTTGGAAGACTTCACAAAAGATGTAGTATTTCAGTGTATTTTTGTTGGTAAGTTGACATCTCCCAAGGTTCCACAGCCTCTGGGGAGCAGTGAGCATTCTTCTAGCAGCACCTGCTGTGGGTTTTGCTAGTTCCGTCCCTGCCTCCTTTCCTACAGACGACAGCTCCTCAGTCTAAAGAGACTGGGCTCCCTGTTCTTCTTGTCACTCCGCTGTTCTCCCAGAGGACCTGGGTTCAATTCCCAGCAGCCACATGGCGGCTCACAACCATCTGTAACTACAGGGGAGCTGACACCCTCATACAAACACACATGCAGACAAAACACACTGCATATGAATTTTTTAAGAAAGCATTAAAAGTTTTAAAATGTTATTAAAGTTACTGTAATTATATAATTTTGGTAGTAGGGATTGAACCTTAGACCCTGAGTTTTAGTAGGCTTTCGGTTTACTGGGAAGTTTTTTTCTGATTTGAAGAGTTGCTTTTATTCAGTCAGCAGTCCTGGAGACTGAATGCAAGACCTCCTGCATGTCAGTAAGACTTTGCCACTGAGCTGCATCCCCATCTCTTTATTATTTTCAATTTAAGACAACATCTCACTGAGTGTCCAGGCTGCCTTGAACTCACTCTGTAGCCCAGGCTGGTCTTATTGCTCCTCTAGCCTCAATCTTCCTGGTGACCGGGATTACAAGTCTGTGGATTACACTGTGGCCTGGCTTAAAGAACCCCTCATTGATGCTGCTAGCTAGTGGTGGAAGGGTGGGTCCCACTTTTTAAGTATATTGAATTATCTCAGCACCTAGGATCCATGTGTCCCTATTAGTTTTAAACTTTTTTAGACATTAGACTAAATTCATTAATTTTTTTTAGTTTTCTTTTTCTCCTGGGCTAGAGATTGAACCCAGGGTCTTATACCTATAAGGAGGACTCTGCAGTCTGGCCGTATCTCAGCTCTATTGGCCTAAAATTGTGATGATAGCTGCTTTAAAGTATGAGGTTGCCAAAGTAGATATTTATGGTAATTACCAAATCTGAATATATGCAATCACATGACGCCCTCGCCCAATGTTTATAGGCTTTATGTAAACTGGAGATTTCTCCGAGGCATTGAAGCTCAGTTCCTGGCACTGCAGAAGGGATTTAATGAAGTCATTCCACAGCATCTCCTGAAGACGTTTGATGAGAAGGAGCTGGAGGTCAGTGTGCTACTATTCTGATATCGTGTGGTGCACAAAGGAAGTCTGGGAACTCTGCTGCTGGCTGTAGAGGAAAGTGGTGCTTTCTGATTCTTTCAGAGTTTCATGGCTAAATGACTTGAGAATTCTTACAGGAAAATATTTGGGGCTTTGGAATTTCTGTGGGTAAGCAATCTCTCTTATCCATGTGTATGTGAGGGTGGTGTTTGTGTGTGTGTGAGGGTACACAGTGGTGCAGGTGCCCTCAGAGACCAGAGAAGTCAGATACCTTGAAGCTGGAGTTACAGGTGATTGTTAGTACCTGACATGTGTGTTGGGAAGCACATTTGACTCTTCTGCAAGTGCAATAAGCTCTCTAAGCCTAAGCCATCTCTCTAGCCCCTTCTTGAGAGACATTCTTAATTTATATCCTTTTCCGTCTTTGTAGCTAGTCTGGGACTAACTATGTAGATAAGGATGACCTTTTTTAGTTTTGTTTAGTTTTGTTTTTGTTTTTTGAGACATGGTTTCTCTATATATTCTTGGAGCCTGTCCTGGAACTCACTCTGCAGACCAGGCTGGCCTCAAACTCACAGAGATCCACCTGCCTCTGCCTCCCGAGTGCTGGGATTAAAGCAAGGATGACCTTTAACTTCTGGCCTTCTGCTTCCTCCCAAGTGCTGGGATTGAGCCCAGTGATTCATGTACTTCACAAGTTAAGATGCTTCTCAAGTCCCTGACCTTTCTTTTCATGTCACATAGATATTCTTCACAATTAAAATTCTTCCCATGGTGCATCTGTGGAGGTCAGAAAGCAGCTTTATGAAGTCAGTTCTCTTCCATCTTTATGTGGGTTCTGGGCATTGAACTCAGGTTGGCACAATAGCTTGGCAAGTATTTTTACCCACTGAGCCATCTTGCTGTCTGGCCTTCTTCCCAATTTTTTGGCATTTCTTGATTTAATTGGCTTATTTAAGTATAATCCCATTACTTTGTCTCTTAACATAAATTTATTTGAATAAAATACTAAGTTCAACTGGATTTGTGTTCATCTTTGTGTTAAAGGATTTAGAAGAAATGAAACAGGATAAATGATGAGTGTTAACTATCCCTGGACCTTCTCAGACACCCATAGAGTAACAGTCGTTAGCTCTGTGTTGAAGTTAGCATCCCCTTCTATGTGAAGCTGACCTTACAGCACCACCGTGAACACATCCAACTTCACACTGAACTTCCGTCAACGAAATACCGAGATTGCTGGATGTGGTGGTGCATGGCTGTGATACAGCACGCAGGCTAAGACAGGAAGATTGAAAATTTAAGGCCAGCCTGGGCTACATATCAAGTTTCTGTCTGAAGAAAAGTACATTAAAAAAGTCTTTATTCTACCAATTTATCTGGTGGTTAGGAAAGAGCACAATTACTTAAGTATACAAATCATTTAAAAATGATTTTGCCGGGTGTTGGTGGTTCACGCCTTTAATCCCAGCACCCGGGAGGCAGAGGCAGGCGGATCTCTGTGAGTTCGAGGCCAGCCTGGACTACCAAGTGAGCTCCAGGAAAGGCACAAAGCTACACAGAGA
>CABHPH010148192.1:1418-38293 GCA_902168325.1 Peromyscus nudipes | reverse complement strand
CTTGGAAGTGTGGTTTTGCATTCTACATGAGCATAAACCTCACCCTGTTGACTTCTACAGCTGTGGGTTGTTTGAAAAGAATCAACAATAAATATCCTAATGGATATTATGGTAGGAGAGATGGGACAACCCCAACTCAAAACGTGTTGAATGTTTAGCATTGGTAAGTGCTTGGCGTAGGAATAAGATATTCTGGATACAAGGGAGAGCAAGGGAGGAGCAGAAAAGTGCTAGATGGGAAGGAAGAGCTAGACAGGGAGATCAGAACTGAGAGTATTAACCAGCAATTTACCCAGCAGATGTTTTATATCAGACCCCATGCCAATGTTTTATACAACCCTGTAAGATAGTTGCTGTTTTTAATACATTTAGTATGTTAGGAAAGCAGAATATAATTTAGATACATGCATCTGGGGAAGAGGGCAACAGCGAAAGGGCAAAGCATCACCAAAGGCACACCACAGGTATGTCTGGGAGCACTGGGAAGCTGAGCTGGGCAGGGACCACAGACGCAGGGAAGTAGGAAAGACTGGATGGGTTTAGATGATGATAAATGGAGATTCAAGCTAAGTGTTTGGAATTAATAGCAATGGGGAGAAATTAGAAGGCTTTAATCTAGAAGATGAATCTGGCAGCAGCATGCAGGCTAGACTGAAGACAGATGTAGAGATGGGCAAGGGACCTGCTCTGTACCTTGTGTTCATCAGTTGGTCATCCACATTAGAAGTCAGAAGTACACACTCCTGGCTCTGAGCTCCGTCGACTCTTTCTCTACACTACTTACCATTGTCTTACAATCCCTAGAGGAAGATTCTAGGCCAGAATTTACCCCTGAACCCCTAAAGTCATTTCTCAGATTCCCTTGCCATCTGCTGAATAGAGTTCTTAGCAGACAGGACTCTGACTCTGTGAGACTGCACATTTGCACAATTATACAGCTCTTTGCTCCCCCTACCCCACCCCTGTGCTCTCTTGATGAGGTGGGTTTTATTATTCCCACTTTCTGGATAGGTAAGGTTCAGGTCCTTCTACAAGAGCCTTGGCTACTTAGGGTGGAAAGGAATTGAAGTGAATGTTTTCTTATTCTGAAGCCAGTGTCTCCATCCCAACATACAAGCTCTCTGTGTGCACTGTTCTTAGGAGTAATCTGCTTTATTGTTACATTTGTTCTCCAGAGGAAGGAAAGGAAAATGGGTCTGATTATACCAATTCCCAGAGTATCACAACATTTATGCTTCTGGCTCAGCCCTGACTAGTGTTGGATTTGGGAGCAGATGCCACAGCACCCCCTGGGCTCTATTTATTCATATATTACATGATGAGTTCAGACCAGACAATGTCCTGAGAACCATGTTCTAAAGCCTGTGCTTCCATGACTAATGCTAGTGCACTCTCTTTTCTGCTCCAAAGATAGCTGTGTAGAGACTTGCTCTTCCGCAATTAAGGCAACATTTGATGACATTAGGAGCCTGCTCAGCTTCGTTCTAACCAATCCATCAGTTGGGCTATTTGCATGACTTTTCTAGTCTCTTAAAACTGAAACAAAAAGTTAAATAGCTCTCTGACATATACATAGTTGTCTAGTCCAAAGTCCTGGGGCCATTCCTTTGCTGGATTCTGCATGGAGTTTTAGGTGTTACAAACTAATAAGGGCTTCTGTAAATATTAGATATTCCCTGTGGCCTTTTGGATAAAAATGGACAGTGTTCTCATGTTCAAGATTGTGTCTTTATTCTGTGATAAAGTTGGACAAGTTGAGATGGTCAAAGATGGATATAGAGGCATACTTTATGATAGAAGATGGAGGAATGGACCATCTGTCACTAACAGGGACTGTACTAGTATCCCAGAGCAGCAGTCATTTTTTTTTTAATAGACACCACTCACTTCCTAGTTGCAGAATTCCTCTTGTCAGCCCTTAGCCCAGCTGGACAATGAGGCCATCGAGGCATAGCTGAACACTAATAAAGAGCCAGATGCAAAACCAAATAGGCAAATTGGATTCATGGCCAATCAAATCCTCAACTTTCTGAGATGAATAACAATGTATGTGCCAGGCACTCCTGGGGCAAAAGGCGAGGGCAGCGTTAGATGGATGGCATTGCCTTAAATACAGCCTCAAATAGTCCTTGCACCTGTGTCAGCCTTCTCCGGGGCCATGTGTCCCTTGAGGGGACAGACAGGGTTTGGGTTCCTCAGCAGATAACAAAGCTAGTGTATTCTGGCCAACGAGGCTGTGGTTCCTACTTCCTGAGGTCAGCAATGATGCTCTGGCTTTCTGCAGAAAAGCAAAGCAGAGCTCCAAACCCCTGAGTAAGAGAGGGTGTCTGCCAGCAGGGTAGAAAGAAGCAACCAACTGTTTTCCTCTTAGCCAGTTGGGACAGAGATTCCCTGTGTGAAACAGAACTATAGTTTAATGACGTGGAACAAAAAGCTAAGTGTGCATCCAAGTGTGCCAGTGTGCATCCAAGTCAAGGCCAGGAACCTTAGAAAGTCAATGGATGAAGGGCAAAAATAACCAGTTATGACCGGTTGATTTGTGATGTCTGCATTGAAATCACATCCACATTCCTGGTTTCTGTTAGTAAGAGGTGGGCTGTAATGATATTGCTTTAAATCTCAAGGCCAGAGATATAATCGCATGCCATTACTCCTTAATTATGTGGTAACTACTATGCCATTACTTTCTAACTCTGGTCTAATTGCAACTCACTTCTGATTAGTGGGCAATAAACATTCACAAACAGGGTCCAGATCTATTTCCATAAAATTTACTCAGTATAAGTAAAGGAATGCAAACATACAAATTGAATGACTACAAGGATTCAACCCCAATAATTTTATCATAAGGAATGTTGGTTGAGCTTCGGTAATGCTCCAGATTAAATAACCAAATGGATTTAAGGGGGGAAATGTCAATACATTATCACAAAGTCAGGATTTTTCATCCTGGGTCTCAGATTAGGATTCAGTAAGTCTGGAATGGAGCCTTAGATTCTGCTTTTCCAACAAACTCCAAGGCTGTAGGTCAATGATGCACAGAGCCAGCTGTGGAGCATGGCAGGATATACGGTGTAATGGGCATATAGTCACCAAGTCACCTCAACAAGTCCAACAGGAGTCAGAGTCTCATTGACCTCATCCTCCCTTCTCTGTTTTTAGATAACTGTCATGCAAGCATTGTCTGGGTAGACAGGTGCACAGAGGCACCCACTGAGTTCAGACCCTGAGTTTTTGGGCCCAATATGAAGAGAGTCAATCTCCATGGGAGGTGATCTATGTGAGATAACTCTTGGCAAATGAGACAACGTTGTAGTCCTGGACAGGCGCTACAAGTAGACTTAGGCAGCCTCAGAATTCGCAGGTTCCCAGGCCATGGAAGGGTTCTGGTACTTCAGAGAAGAGGACAGGACGAGGGGAAGAAATGAGTTTATTTTTGAGGTGGTGAGAAGAGCAGACATTTCTTCCTTCATACATTAGTTAGTGGCTGGCAGTTAAAAAAAAGAAAAGAAAAACAACCACAATAAAAATGGAATAATAGGATGGCGTGTTTGAAGTCACCTTTTCCAAACTTCTGAAGGTCAAGAAACTGAGACGAGGTAGCTTTTCTGTGGTTACACAGAGAAATGAAGGGGGACTAGACTGCTCTTTTTCCAGTGCTCAACACTGTCTTGTTTTACATGATCCTCACACTGAGGGAACCTGCTTCCTGAAGTGTCCTTTCACACAGGCATGTGCATGGAGCAGATGCCTGGCTGCCAGAGCCACCTGGAGGGCCACCAAGGAGCTCATCTCTCCTTGACTCTGCAGAGCTGATTCCTGCAGCTCTCAACACCACCTACTTGATTTCCAAGAGAAGCAATTTTGTTTCTTGTGGGGATATATTGTATATCCCAATATATTGTGTACCCTAATAAACTTATCTGGGCATCAGAGGACAGAGCCAGCCACTAGATCAGACACAGAGGCAAGACAGTGGTGGCACACATCCTTAATCCTATCACTCGGGAGGCAGAGATCCATTTGAATCTCTGTGAGTTCAAGGTCCCACTGGAAACAGAGCCAGGTGAAACAGCATGGTGGCACATGCCTTTAATCCCAGCACTTGAGATCTCACGCCTTTGCTACCAAGTATTTGGGAAGCACACACTCCTTCAGTCCCAGCACTAGGAAGGAAGGAAGATGGCAGGGCACAGAAAGGTATATAAGGCTTGAGTAAACAGGAAGTCTTGCTCTGGAGGCTGAGGAGTTGGTATGGTGAGGTTGGCTGTGGCTTGTTCTGTTTCTCTTATCTTTCAGCTTTCACCCTAATATCTGGCTCTGGGTCTTTTATTAATAAGACCTTTTAAGATTTGTGTTACAGTTTCTTCTGCTCCTTCTTACACTATGAAGAAATCTACACAGAACTCCAAATCCTCAAAGGTCAAATTCAGAGAGGTGGCCCTTTCCCATGGCTTGACTCCCCAGCACTCCTGGCATCTCTTGTCAGCAAATGGCCGTTACTGTTACTTGGAGAGGGCTAAGGGACAGCGACACTTTGCTAAGGAAGCAAACAGTGCAGTGACTCTTAGGTGACTCAGACTTGCAAAGGCAGGTGGGGACCTCGTGGTCAGGACCAGACTGCAAGAGAGATGCTTTGGCAGCAAACCCAGGGCAGGGCAGGGTGAGGAACACAGTGAACTTGAACTTTAGAAATCCGCCTCTCTCAGACAGCACTACAGAATAGAGTCTTGGGAATCCCAAAATACTTCCCAGGGTTCTGTATGGAGAGATTACTAACCTGGAAGCCAATCAGGCCATATCAGAAGTCAGGCAGGGTTTTAGTCACACCTTGCAAAAGCAGAGCCTAGCCACATATCATCCTTCAAATCCTTCTAAAAGTTACCATAGTCTGCCTCAGGTGAAGAAATTGCTATGTATCTGTACTATAGCATGGCTTTTGAAACTTCAAGTATTGAGAATGGAAACTGGTTAACTATCCTTTAAGCAAAGGCTCTAGGGATATATCTAACTAGTATGTAAGATAAAATCTAAATATACATGAACAAGGATATTTTAGAAAGCCCATTGACGGGTGTTATGGTACTATGTTTGTAATATAGGCCATAAATCAGAGTGTTTAACTTCCAGCTTTGTTTTATGTCTCCATTTAGTGCCATATGCTGTTGCAGGGAAACCTACTCTTCATTCTATTGTTCATTGCCAGCTCCTGTATGTGCTGGGAGATGCTCAAGTCCAGGATGGTCAGGAGATTTAGTAGCTCAGTGATGAGGCTGTCCTAGGCTACGTTTCAGTTTGCTTGTGTTTCATTGTTCCAGCATCAATGCTGGAGCCTGGAACATCAACCAGGAGCCTGTTAAGCTAAGACAGCTTAAGCCCCTGCTGTGCTACTGACCTCTACCTCAAGCCTTGTCCTGAACACAGCGTTCACACATTCTGGTTTTAGCCACATCTAGAAAGTCCAGGGACATGTAACTCTGGACTTCAGTTAAGCCCTGGAAGTGAACCTCAGACCCCAACTTCTCCAGGTATGGGACACTCGCCTCTGATTAGGGTAGTACCTGGAATCCTAAATGTCACTGAGCCATCTCTAGGTCTGCCTTTCCTGTCCCAGCTCAAAATTTACAGCTACTGTGCTATCATCTACCAAGGCCTGAAATCCAGACTTAGTTTTTGATATCTGTTTCTGGGGAAGTTCATAGAACAAACTCAAGGCAGGAAGAAGGTCCCAGAGTGTTTTATTTTCAGCTGGGAAACACGAACCAGCTGAAAGTAGAATTTGGTAGCAGTCTATTTTGACTCTTATTGGATTATATTAGACGCTTCCAAAGATGAGAAGTTCACAATCCTACAATTCTGTTAGTTGTCATAGTATTCTCCATCAATCAATGGAGCCTACCAAGCAATCAATCAATACAACTTTTACAAATATAATTAAGATATTTTCCCCTTTCCTCCTTCCTACTTCAGGAAAGGAGCTGTCTTTTTGTTAGGTGGTAGGTCACTTTGATGAGTCTAGATGACCCCACAGCAGCAGCCCTCCAGGCTGCTGTACGCAGAGGGAGCCCTGTGGCTCTGTTTTTAATATTGCTTCTCATTGTCTCACAGCCATGGCCATAGTTCTACCAGCTACCTGCCCTGCCACTCAGCAGCATGCTGTCACTGTACAGGAGGATCTAAATGCTGAGTGGCCTTGGTATGTTTGTGAAGGGGATGGAAAAAAGAAGCCAGGATTGTCCTGAGGTGCCCTATGACAAGCTCCCCCTTTGTTGGGGGGCAGTGGATACCAAGGAGGAATATTTGGGGCAGGGATTGGCATGGGAAGGTCTTGGTGATAGCAAGGCCACCAAAGGAGCTGCTCAGGTCTATGACTTAAGTGAGTGCCCTGGTGTGTGTCAGGGCAGTCAGGATTTGGGACTTTAAGAAGGGACACTAGAAAAGAGTCTTCAAGTGCTTAGGGAATTTAAACCAACCTGATATGGTGATGTGATCTGGAAAGGATGAAGGAGGTGTCCAAGGAGTAAAGTCATGAGGCAGATGCCAAGGAGGTGGCAGACTTCTGCCAAGAAGCTTTAAGAGAGGGCAGAGCTGGAAGAAAACTAAGGAACCCACAGCCAGCACTGTGGCAGTATCTCAGCTCTGGCATCCTGCTAGGCTCTCTCCCCAGTTCCCACTGGGACTGTATTTTCTATTCTACATTTATCTCTCTTTCTACCACATTCCAATTTGACAACAATAGGAGTTTGATGGAATATATTCAGTTGTTTAAGAGGAGAAATTACAAAGGAGCAATATTTCAGAGCTAAAGTTGGTTGAATATTGCTATGTACATTATCCACAATAACAGCAGCAGTCCTCCATTTCCAGATAAGAAAACCAAGGCTTAATAGGGTGCCTGAAACCACATAGCTAGTGAACGCCAGGGCAAGAATCTGACTGGCTTCATGTTTTCCCAAAGCGTAGATCTCAGAATACTGTATGATCTCCGCAAAGAAGGTAGTAGGAATATGAAGTGTGCTAAATTAACTCAAACAGGACAATGTCATGTTTATCTTTATAATGGACAACCATATAAAGGTTTTTTTAGGTGGGGTTCGATTGTTTTTTTTAGAGACTGATTGAGATCCAGCCTCCCTGGTCTGGCTGAACTGAGAGGAGACAGGAACAGACGGTAGTTTAACAGAATGATAGAGCATCAGCCTGATTTGGGACCAATCAGGGTGAAGCGTTCTGGCTAGGAGATAAAGAACAACACTGCATTTTAAAAGGCCAAAGTTCCAAGCATCCTGTTGGTCCCTCTCATAGATATCTCAAGGAAAAAGGTTGTACTAATACCCCAGAACCTATCAGAGTGCCGGACACACACAAATATTTTATTGATAAAATGATAGGAATCAAATTTACAAATATCAATTAAAATATAAAGACAGACAGCATATTTTCAGGGGGTGTGGAAGAGTTTATATTTCCATACTATCTGATTATCATCTCTTTTTCAGCCTTCTTCTCATCCCATAAGTGATATGGGAGTTTAAAGGTATTACAGAGAGATTAAGGGTACATTTATCAAGGTTGAAAGGTCTGCATTCCATGTGTTACTATTGCATCATTTTATACCTTAAGGAAGGCTTTTTTCCCCCTAATTGAAAATGAAAATCTATGGATGCCAGTAGTAGAGTGTTGAGAGAAATGGAAAAATCTAGTGCCTGTGGACCTAGTCTTTGAGGACAGAGTAGAGGCCTAACCCAATCCAGATGAGTCCCTCTAACAGTCACCAGATGTGTCAGAGATGGGCTGTAAAAGAACAGATCTGAGCAAAACCATGTGGATCATCCAGCGCTTCAATGTGTGTCAGAACAGTCAGGATTTGGGCCCCCTGTCACTGTTCCTGTAATGTGTGATAAACCAAGGGGTGGGACACAGAGGTCATCCTCAGCTATTTACGTCTCTGATACCTAGAAGGAGGGACTTGAGAGGCATGAGAAGATTGCAAGGGGGTCCAGGTCAATGCTCCCTTCCCCAAACCCTACTTACTGGCTGCTTTTCCAAAATCAAGATTGTGTTTATCGAGCTCCTTCCTAGGAAGATTCAAAAGCAGGTGGCTAAAGATTAAGAACCATATTATCCAGTGTGTGACCTCTAAAGAATATCTCATTTAAAGAGCCCTGAGGGAGATTGAGTATTTGATATAAAACATGACACATTTTCAATTGAGACTTGTGCATACTTTGTTCTCCTCCTCTATTGATTTAAATTCAGTCCACAGCACGGCATTTTTCTTTCATATCTCTATTACCAGATTGATCATGTTGTGCTATATTACTTAATATGTCTGTTTTTCCTGCTTCCTTGTGAGCATCTAGATGGCAGAGACATTGTATCTGTGGGTTCCCAGGGCCTGGAAAAACCCCCAGCATTCAGACACTGTTCTATGCAAGCTTGTGTAGTCAGTGAACCAATTAATTAACTTCTTAAAGGGTCAGGATGAGGGGAAGGGGAGAACAGTGAGTCAAGAAAGACAGGAATGAAAAATATGGAGACCAGGACAAGTGTCTGGAAGAGCAAACAAGCACACACAACAGAGAGAGTCTCTAGGGACACCATCCAACACTTAATGACAAAGAACCATCCCCCAGAAGGCCATAGGCCTGGGAGATCAAAGCAAGGCTGCTTTCTTCCTAGGGGGAAGGAATAGGTTGTTAGTCAACAGAAAGGGGAAAAGGAAAGGAAGGATTCTTCCCTGAAACATCAAGAGGGTCTGTTCAAGAGCAGACAAGAGAATTCACCAAGTCAGTGTCCAGGCCAAAAGAGAGTACACAGGTCACAGGATGGTCAAGTCCTGTGACATTCCACCAAGCATAAAAAGACTACACTATAGCACCTAACATTACAGGGAGCAGGGAGAGCTGAGTGAGAGGAAGCGCAGTAAGAAGCTGCTGGGATGGAACAGAAGGTCTGTGAGTGTTGACCCTGGGGTCAGCTTCCACTCAGGAGGGCCTGTTAAAGGGAAGGTGGACACTGACCACAGGTCAGGACGTGGGGAAGAGACGCTTAACTCAGGTTTAGTCTGTTTTGTCTGGATAGATCAGGCCGGAGGCTGATCACTTGAAAGAGAGCAAGTGTGACTTTGGAGGGTCCCTGTGGCCTTGGGTAGGTAAACAAAGGGTACGTTTGTGAGTTAGATGTCACGGGAGGATCACTGTTCTCTGTATTCAGCCATTTTCTGAAATAAAGAAGGTTGAGGGGATTTCTTAACCTTGGCTGCTTTCCAGGCTCACGGGGCTGTGGTAAAACTCAACCCTGCCAGATGTGAAAAGCTTTTCTTACATTTGCCCATTTATTCCCGACAGCCTGTGGGGACCTGGGCAGGTTTGTTCTGAGATCTGTTTTTCCTGAGGTGGCTGGTTATATTATTTGTCTGGAATCGGGCTCCTGCTTATGTTTAAAATTGTGCAGGCCCCATTCTTCAGCCTATTTTTCTTCTTACCCAACTGAATTTAATTTGCTGTTATGTATGTGTCCACATTAGAACAGGTATATCATCCTACCATTATGATCCCATCAGCAAGATTATCCTGGGACAATCCATCAATCGCTTCCAGTGAATTGACTGCTTTTAAGATCATTTAAATTCCTTTTGCTTTATCTCTGTCCCCATCAAAGGAGCCTTCTGATTATGATTTGGCTTCCTGTGTAGTTTGACTACAGGGAGAGAATGCACTAATCAGCTTTTAGTGTTCTGGGTGTGTGACAATTCATTCTTATTATATCTTGATCAGATGGTCCTCTGACATCCACCTGTATCACATGCATCTCAGTTAACACAGGTCAGTCCCTAGACCCTCTGCTCCTGGCCTATGGTGGACACTTATCTCCAAGCCTGCAAAGAGCAGGCCAAGCCCAATAGCTTAGGGACTCCCACAAGGTACTTCCTGGAAATGATAAGCTGGATTATACCACTATTGTGTCCTGCTATGGTTTTATGAAATCTTCATCCCTTCTACCAAAGACTGTCACAAGAGTGTACCATCCAAGTCCTGTTCACCTCAGGACCCTCAGCAAACTGAGAAAACATGAACCCCTTGCCTAATGTCTATACTTTCTTTCTTTTTGTTCAATTATTGCTGTTTATCCTCACACCCCTTCTTTTTTCCTCATAGGTAAAGGTGCTGATGTGTTTTATAGACATAAATACACATACATACATATGTTACCATTTTGTGTTTTCTATTGATGTGAGTCTCATCATTCAAATTCTTCCTTTTTTTCTGCTGAGCATGCTTAGCAAGCTCTGTCTATGTTACTTAAGGTACATCTATCATATACCACTCCCAGTTCAGAGGTGCCTGGGCCACTTTAGGCCTATGCATTGCCTGGAGATACTCAGAATCTTTACCAAGCTTCCCAACAGACAATGATTTGATAAACAGCCCCTTGTGGTCTCTTGCAGACTATAGGAAGGTTTCTTGGGTGCAGGGGCAGGGTTGTTGGGTCTCAGGTTGTTTGCACTGGAGCTGAAACTACGCTGCTCTCTGGAATGACTACAGTGTACAGGGCACCCCTGATTGCAAGCCTGAGGATTCCTGTGCATCACATTCCTGCCAACATGTGGCATCTTCCAGCTTTCTTGCTGTTGCTACTCCCCAAGCTTAAACTGGTGCCTATTGTTTTGCTTTTCACATTGTGGTTACTAAGGGATTTGCTCTTCTTGGGCTTGTCAGGCTTTGGGTTTGAATATTCTCTTTATTTCTTATTCTTACTTTTTATCCACTGTTTCTGTAAACCCTACTGTCTTTGCTTGGTGGCTTACAGAAACTGCTTATTCTATATATTAGCCTCTTGCCAGCTTTAGACATTAAAATAAATTTTTTCTGCTGACATCACCTGCCAGCCGTGTCCATAAGGCTTTAATCTCCAATTAGTCAAGTTCAGACTTTTCACCTTATCTGTTATGCTTTGAGGTTTTGTTTAAGAGTGCATCCCTGATCCCAAGGTCAAAAATTTATTATCGTATTTTTTCTATTAGCCTTCTACCAGCCACTGTATTTATTTCTTTGATCTGTCCATGATCATGACTTCATTTGAAAGAACCCAGTTCTCTTTTTCTTTTCTTTTTCAAAGCTAGCTTCAGCAAATGTAGCAATCAGGGCAGTACATGAAATCTGATGTTTTCTCAACACCATCTTCTAGGCAATTTCTCTTTCCTCGTTGGTTTACAATGCCACCTTTATCATATGCTAAACTTCCTGAGCAAAGTGGATTATCAGGAAACTAATGATTGGGTTCACATGTTAGAGAATAGAAATTGGAATAACAAAGGCCTCTAAAACCCTGCAGAGTCTCCAGGGTGAACTGCAAGCTAAGGAAACATTTGCACAGATAGTGACGTCCCTAGGGTCTTCCCGGTGAAACACAGTAGCTTTCATCTCAGAGCATCTTCTGTCCTCTCTGACCACAGAACTGACCAAGCTCAATAGCAATTGATGGATTAGTTAAGGGTCTGTGATGGAACTGTTCATGATCCCTTGAAGTACCTGACCACATGAACCCTTAGGGGAACTTCTGTAGCAATCAGTGCCATCTCAATTTTACTGATCAGGACTGAAGAATGGCCTACTTGATAAAATTCTTGCCTTGAAAGCATGAGGACCTGAGGTCAAATCCCTAGAATTCATGTAAAAGAGCTGGGACATGGTGGTACACACCTGTAATCTAAGCACAGGGGAGGCAGAGAGAAGTGAACCCCAATTGGCCAGCCTAACAGAGTCAGTGAACTCAAAGTTCAGTGAGAGACTTTAAATAATAATAATAATAATAATAATAATAGTAATAATAATAATGAGAGGATTGAGAAAGTCACCCAAACCAATGACTGATCTCCACATATCTGTGCATGCACATGGATACATGTGTACACAAACATACACACATGCATTATAGATACACATAAAATAAAAAAATAAATTGTAAAAACGAAGAAGCTGAGGTACATGGAGGGAAGATAAACGCTACCATCTTGCCTGCAGATCAGGGCAGACCTGGGCTTGAACCTAGTGTGTGCAACTCCACAACTGATGAACCTTCCCTGTGATATATCTTTCATTACATTGTATTATATGGCATCTCCCTTAACTCTTACAGACACTGTCTTAGTTTACTGAGAAACATTGTGTTTTGTAGAAAGGAGTCATCAGATGAGTGGCATCTCCTCAAGGATCATACAATGTTGCATAGAGGACAACAAAGGACCAGAGTGAGGGTCAGGGAAGGAGAGCCACCTTAGGGGAGGGCTCAGTTCTGCCCTTTGGTCTGATTCTGGAGAAATTTTTATAGTCTTTATGTTTGCTCTAAAGTTGTTCGTTCATTACTCTTCCAAGTACATTGTGAACGCAAGCTTGAACCGTTGAGTTGCACAGGATCCTTTTATGCCAGGAATTTCTATTAAGCTTACAGGAGCTGAAGGAGGTAGCCACCATCTGACATGAAATTGCTTTGCCACTTGAACCAGTTACAAGTCTAGCATATGACCTATGATCTCAAGCCATTTGACTTTGATAATTCTCCACCATCGGTAAGAATATAGGATAGATACTTGTAAACTTCTGGAGATTCAGAAAGAAAGGAAATAGATGGGTCTTCTATTAATGGACCCTGGGAACTTAGATTTGCAAGGTGTCACAGGTTAGTCCCTCTGGAGCAGACCCCAGGATAAGGATGCCTGGCCAAGTGTCTCAGGAGAAGCTTGTTGGGAAGAGAGTGAAGCAAGGCAGGGATAGGGACAAAGACAAATGAAAGTGACATTTTAGGTAAAGTCTGGTCCTCAACCTGACCTGGAACAATGCATCACAGAGTGTGTTTAGACTCCAGTCAGGGTTGCTGGGGCTTTTATATCCTGCCCTCCATAGTGCATTTGCTCAAGCAGGAGGGTGAAGTGTTAGGATGTGAACACCAGACAGCTCTAATGGTACAGGGCCATCCTCACAAGAGACCAGAGCCTGAGTCAAGGCTCATGGCAACTGGGGAGAAGTGAGGCCTAGATGCAGCATCCATTGAGCTGTTGTGGATAAGGGTCTGCAACTCAGTGTAAATCCAGCCAAGGAAGCATACCAGCCTGTAGCTATCCCTGGGAGCTCAGGTTACAGATAAGAAAGTAGAGGCATGTTTTTAGACCAGCAGTACAAGATTATCTAACAACTTGGAGACTACAAACATGCCCCCTCCAAGCTATCCAAATTAAGGCCTCTTCTTGCTATTACTTCCACAGTTAGAATTAGTTGCTCTTTTTACTCCATGTATCCAAAGTATACCTCGGAGTATTGGTAGTCATTACTAAGTCAGACTTGTATTCTTAATCTGAATATCACAGTCTTATCAAAACTAAACTATCAACTCAAACTCTGCTCTAAACTTATACTATTTGATGGTCAGAAGCAGGTAGCTTGTGGGAAGAACAGTTCTGAGTGGCTACCAAGGCCTTGTCTGTGATGGCTTCATCACATCCCCCAGTGTTCAAACTCACTACTTCATTGTAACCCATGTCTGTCACCCTGTTCTTCCCTGAAGCCCACTGGAAGCACCTACGTTTCTAAAGCACCAGCTTGATCTCCCTTGGCGTGTACTGCCAGTCTTACCCGAGTCCCTTTCTCCAACTTCTCACTACAGCTTTTAGAACTCAGAATCAAAGGACCTTGTAGTGGCTCGTCTATAAATGACAAGTGGATACTCTTACCTAGTTGTTCCAGCTTTTGAAGTAGGTAGACCTGTGAGTTTCAGTCCTATAATTTCCTGGTGGTGGTGATGCCCATTCGTGTATGTTTGTATGCTATTTATCAACTAAATAGCAGTAGAAATAATCTGTCACTGCTTCTCCACCACTTGGTATGCAATAAGACACTGCCTGTATGCAAAGGGCCAACGTAAATGTCTTTTCTTGTTAAAAATGTTTGTAGAGTTGGCGGTTAATGCTGAAGTTTGTCAAATAGCCCTTCCAAACTTATACTTGTAAAATACACCCAAAATAAATGGATCTTCCTAATTTTTATTGGTTTAAAAAAAAGAAAGAGGCACAGAGAAGTTAAAATATTTGTCCTAATTAATTTATAACAGAAAAATACTTTCAAATTGTATATCTCTTGCAACTGTTCCTTATGACCTCTCCCCTTTGCCCTGACCATGCCACTCAGGATGTGGAGGAGGCCATACTAACTTAATCATAAGTCATGCTGTATTCATAAATACATATTTTTATATTTATATATACTTATATAAAGCATATATCTATGCTCTATATATGTATATAAATATAGATAGATATACATTTTATGTTCTATTGATGGTATTCTCTGTCCAGATTCGGGCTTCTCTGAAGCCCGCCATGATTCTTGTATGCCACAGCTATCCGCTGAGCCTCTCTAGCAGAAAGCAGGCTGCTTCACTTGACAGAGGCCCGGCAGTCATCTGGAAGACTTATCTGGGCAGTTAAGGAAACCTTGGCGCCTGGAGAAGCCACTCAAAAGATGACAGGTCTGAATGGTCTGACAGATCTTTATTGCCCCCAAATTTCCAGTCCTGTAAGTCATGAAATAAATCCTGGTCCACATCAAATAAATTATTGTCTGTTTAAGAACAAAGGAGTGGATGGAGCGAAGAGCGTACAATCTGCCTTTCTCTTGCATCCCTCAGCTCAAGAGTGGGATTTTTGATCCACAGCTTTGCCTAAATCTCTGCTGCCAACTCAGTGATGGATAGCTAGGAGAGATGACACAGAGCCAGGAAGGGGTTAAGCTTGTTTTTGAAGAATTAAGTGGACACCCAGGCAGGGAGTGTAAAAACATATATCACCTGAAGGGTGAGACTGTTATTCTGCTCACTGGTTGGGCAGATGAGATGATGGGCAATTCCTTAGATCAGTGAAGATTTATCCACAAAAAGAAAAAAAATCAATTGTCAGATAATCTTAAAGAGAAAGAATGAGGAAAAAAAAAACAACAAAACAAAATAATACCAGGAAAAGAAACTTTAAGAATGAAATGGGAATAGCTTCTTTGCCCACACACAGCTCAGGCTATACTTCCCTCATCCTTTGCATGTAACAGAATGAACTTAAATCGCCAATTCATGTGTCTTTTTCCCACAGCACCATGTCCATGTGGAAGAAGATCCCGCCTTTTCATTCATACCCGCTGTATGTGGGGTCTAGTACACTGTGTGGTACACAGTAGATGCTTGCTATGTGTTTGTCAAATGAACAAGTAAATGCATGAATTTACTGGTAATTTGAAAGTGCTGGTATTGACCCAAACACAGTGCTAGACACTTGACCTCCTTCAGGCAAACAAATCTCTCAACAGGGAGATAGATATTATCAGAGCCATTTTGCAGGAGAGAAAATTGAGAACCAGAAAGGTTAAATAACCTCCCAGAAGTCAGACAGCAAATAAATAAAAGAGCTGAAAGTCTCCCTGACTCCAAAATCTATGGCTTTTATTGGGTTGACTACTTAGTTCTAGATAATTCTTTATGATATGAGGTTTGGCTACCGCCTGCCATGTCACCGCCTCATCCTTTGCCCACATTCCCTCCATTTGGTACCCTAGAGAAAGGAAAAAGAAATACAAGCCAATCCATTCTTTGTAGCTTGGTAGGCTCTTCTCTCTGGGTGCTCCATTTACGTATGTTTTCCCTTCCCCTCTACCTTCAACTCCTTAGGGGCAAATTCCACATTTTGTGTAGTTCTGGCTATTGTTCCCCCAGGCACTTGCACATGTGATTTGGGTCATAGGCACTGATGACTACCTCTGTTACTGCAACACAGAGTGACAGAAAGATGGTCCCAGAAAACCCCAGGGTCTGTGGCACACAGGAGTCGCTCTTAAAAGTCCTACTAGCGCAGAATCAATCCCTCAGAGGTACACAAGAACACCAGCTCTTTGAGGATAAATGAGACTTCAACAAAGGAAGCAGAGGGCCCAGACATAGGTTCTGGAAAAACTGGAGCATAATGGAGTCAGCCTGTCTGTCTCTAATCCCCTTTCCTCTCTGGGCAGCCAGATAACATCAGGCAATGACGTGAGCTTTTATTCACTACTATTCGGCAGCCTTACCACTGTGACCTTGGGTGACATTTTTCCAACCCAGACTCCCCCATGAAACCACCTTATACCTTTTGAGGCCTTTGATGTAAATGCTGCTTCTGAGGCTAGTCTTCATTGGGAAAGGAGAAAGCTAGAGTCTGAGTCAAGAAGTGCTGAATTAAGCTTATTATTAGAAGGCATCTGAGCACTGGCTACTGAAGGGCCATCCATCTTGGCTGGGCTGAAGGGATGCCATGTGATTAATGCAGCTGGTTAGAGAGTGGGCCCGCCTCAGCCCATCTCCTTCTCTGGGTGCTGCTTGAAGAATTCATTAGGAGAAAGCATCCAGGAGAGGAGAGTTGCCACACTCCTCACCTTCCCACCTTTGGCCCACTCCAGTTTGCTTTTTACCCAGCCAGGTCAAGGTGGGTCCTCATGTGGATCTCAGAGATAATCAGCATTGAATCTGTATAGGAAGGGTTAAAAGCTTTAGGATGGATTCTATTGGGAATAAAATAATGAGAATAATTCTCCCCTGTGCTGACAGAGCTGGAATCTCTGAAGATCTGTCCCTGAAAGAGCATGCCATCCAGCCACTTAGTCTGCCACACAGCTAGCCTTCCCCTGCCTTCCAGAGTTAGGCCCTGAAACATGGAGTATATAAACCAAGCCCCCCCTACACATACACACCCATCTCCAGACCCTGTGGTCTCCACCCTGAATTCGCCAAGGCATCACTTTTTTTGTATTCTATAAAAATCTCACTGTGCTTGCCCTGCTGGTGTCCATTTAATTATGGCTAGAATGTCTGCTGAGCAGGAGGAGGAATTCTCATCTCTCTCCCGACCTGAAAACGTTCTTTATTAATGGCTCAGGCCACCTTGCCACATTTTTACACATTCGTGCTGAACTCCTGCCCTTTCCTTCGGGAGCAGGAGTGACTAGGCTTGAAGAAAAGTCATTTTATTGATTCCTCAGGTTGCATAACCTGATACCTCACACCAAGGCAGGAGCCCAGGCATCTCAGTACTTTATTCCTGGGCAGCAGGAAAGACTGGCCAAGGACTCCGTCACAGGGGCAGGAAGATGTATGCTGCAATGCCAGGTCTACAGCGTGTAGCTGGTGGATCCTGGGTCAATCACTTCTGTCACCTACCATACCAAAACAGACAAAGCCACATGCTTATTGACACTTCTATTTCTCAATTATTTCTTGCCTCCCTGGAACTAGTGCACATAATCCTCACCATTATTTATTTTATTATTGATATGTTTATTTACTCCCCCCTTATTCTAGGAGGGATTTGAGAAAATTTGCAGAAGAAAAAGACTGAATAAAAACAAATTACAGGACAAATCCTAAACTACGTGCCATGAGGTTTGTGCTATTTATTAAAAACAGGCTGCTTGCTGATCTTAGAATTCCAGTTGCTAAGTGAAGTCATATAACCTAAAAGAAGCAAATAGCCACATTGTTCTGGGGTAAAAAAAAAACAAGCCATTTTTCCTGCTCTAAGAACTGACAAAGATTTCATTCTCAGCATTCTAATAAAAGGACATCGGGAAGTGTAGGAGCTGACACACTCAACAATTTCAAAGTGTGGAGATGCCAGAAATTTCTTTAGACTGTTACTTGTGTTATTGTTCAATGCCAGAGAAGGACACAGTGTCAGCAGGGAATTCAATAGGAGATTCTTAACGATAGGGGATCAAAACCACGTGCTCTGAGGGTGCATGTCTTCGTTTTAGACTTGACCTGCTAATACACTTGATGTTTTTAGCCCAGTTGGTCTCACACATAAACCCAAAGTTGCAACATCAGTAGCTCTTGGGAACTTAATAGAAACGCAAATTTTTCCCATTGAACAGGCCTACTGACTGAGAAACACCACAGGTGAGGCCGGTAATCTATGTTTTAAAAAGACCAGATATAGTTTGATGACTGGTGATATAGAGAGGAATAAGTAGATTGCATGTTCTTCTGACAATTACTAGAACACTATTTCTTTCCTCTGAGTCTTTAATTAGACTTGGACAGCAGGCAGTCTGAGGATATATTCTCTTGGCAAAAGCCTGGAAAGCAAATACTTATCTTACTAATTTAAAGTAGACCCATAAACTTTCAAAACTTGTTAGGCAGAAGTCTGGTTGGCATTTTCCTTCTTCTGCCAAATTTCCAAGATCCTCTGAGCTCCCTGCTCAGTGCAGAGAGGCGCTGGGGTAGGCCATTGATGGGACCAAATATTTCTGTTGAGATACTTCTCCTGGGATAGGAATGTCTCTTAGTGGCTTCTTTTCTGTCCATATGTGTTTTGCATGCGTATTTCTTCTGTCTCCCCTACAGTCCCTCCCTCTAAAATTCTATTATTCCCTTAGATATGAACAGAATTTAAAAAAAGAGCCCTAAAGCTGAAAAGGACCATAGTGATAATGGAATACAACCTCCTCATTTTACACATCATCGGCCAGGCCCACACAGGAATAATTTCTCTCTGTGGATAGCAGATCTTAGTGCCTGGTACATAAGCAGGTGCTTGGTGATTCTTGGTTGAATTGTTTGCTGTCTGCATGTGGCAAAACCTATAACATGCCTTATAGCTTTTAACATCCATGTAGCAAATATCTTTATTTCTATCTTTTGCTTTTCTTTCTTCTTTTTTTTATTTTTAGGCAAGGTATCACTCTGTAGCTCAAACTGATCTAGAACTTACTATGTATTCTGGATAGCCTCAAACCCATAGTAGTCTTTCTGCTTTAGTCTCCTAGATTCAGAGGCTACAGATATGGGCCACCATCCTCAACCTTAGTACCATTTTTAGAGCTAGAAAATCAAGTTCACCTATGTGGATGTTTATAAAATCATGCAGTTTCTAACCTTACAAAGCTAGAGCTAGAACCCAAAGCTCGAAGCTTTGGGCCCATTTACTTTTCTCTTCTGTTGAAGTGGTTAATGCCATACTAGCCACACACAGGGATTCCAAAGACATGTGCAGACACATAGCAGCTTGAATGGCCAGCTTCTGTGTAAATATTAGCAGTGGCCAACATGATCAGCTTAAGGAAGCAAGACCCAGGCTTCAACTTGTTCAGCACCTGTAGGTCTCATTCATACTCAACTGGTTCTCTGAGTAAGGACTAGTTTAAAGCCTTTACCATCATCCACTTCTCTGCAGTGCCGTTGGGAATATGATGGTTTTACCAAATGCCTCTGGCAAACAGCGGCTAGCTGTCAAAATCAGCTTGACATAAACTGAGGACAATCTAAAGGCATGTCTGCTTTTTCTACTTTCTACATTAGCAAATGCATTTCTGCACACAGAAAAAAAATATGGGTAAATATGCCACATGCTATTCCTGTTATGAGCCAAGTGACTTGGTCTAGCAAAATTAACCTAAACAAAGGCTACATACGGGGAGAAGAAAAGGACAGCAAATTGTGTGATTGAGAACAAAGCAAGGAATTATTTTACTCAAAACCACAAACACAACTCAGGCTTCCTTTGTTGCCCAAGTTTTAATCCAGAATTTTCTTCTGTATTAAATGTCTTGAAATCCGCCCCCCAACACACACACACACACACACACACACACACACACACACACACACACACACACATACACACACATTGCTTGTGTCCCTCACAAAAGCCAAAGCTGCAGAGGGTGCCAAGGTTGCCATAATGAAAATTACAAAAAGACAGGTCTTTCCTGAGGTTAGACATAACCCCACACCAGCAAGCACAGCTTGGGAAGTGGAGCATGGACTGAATTTTGCTTCTCCCCTCTCCACCAGGCACTTTTATACAAGATGTAGCAATTCCTCTGTACATGGCAGTCCTGCCTTTCTGTGTAAACCATGTGTGCACCATAATTGTGAGGCCTTTGGAATCAACATGGCCAGCATCTGGTAGTGTGGCTCATCTAATTCAAGAAATACTTTCTGTTAAGCTGAATCACATTTGCATCATACTAGGTTTTGGAAATCAAGAGTAGCACAGGAGACTATGCTTTCAGACCTCTCAAAGATACTGCAATGAAAAAAAAATCACTCCTTTCATCCCTCTTGCAAGCTTTCTCACCAATCAAGTCTAGACTGATTAATGATGCTACCTTTACTAGCTAGGCTATATTTAAAATTTACCATATGCCAGGCACGGCTCTAGATGCCACATGAGTTAGCCAATGTTATCCTTATCTTGCCTCTAAGGTAGTTAACAAAATCCCTACTATACCGATGCAGGACTTCTCTGGAACAGAAGTATTAAGTAAGCTACTTAAAGGTCACAGCTAACATGTAGTCAAGCTGGGATTCCAACCCCATAGTCCATTTTGAATCTGTGCTATCTAACCACTGTGAGCCTGTGTAAGACACTGGAGAGAGAGGATGCCTGTCTAGGTAGCTATGTAGTGAAAGGCTAGCCCAGGGGGATGATAGTGCATGTGCCCCACCTTCCTCCTAGAGAACCAATCTACTTCAACTTCTCCAAGCCACTGGGTTTCCTACTGCCTAGGTCCTTGCATCCTTTGGCCATGAAAAATCTCCCTGTTACCTGGGAAACACACTTGGTTTGTTTAAGCAGGAGGAAAATAGGACTGTGAGGACTGTGTTTGGTGTCAAGGAATCTGGGCTGCCAGGATGTATGTTTAGGTCTGCAGATCCTGTCCCAACTTGTATGTCCTCTGGCCCCTGATGGAGCTGCCAACCTCAGATCTTTGCCAACTTGGCCTGTACTTATTAGGATGTTACTGTTCCTGCCAGCACACAGGTGGCCCTGCTCAGCAACCATGAATGCACAGCACTTAAAGGGCCTCATTGGTAGAGACCCCATTAATCCTTCTGTGAATATGGGAATTACTCCTCACACTGGGCTGCTGAGATCCTTAAGACCCCAAAGTCTTCCTGTTTTTGTTGTAAGGCTCCAATGGTTTGCTTCTATCACCATGGCAACACAAACACAACTCTACCTAGTACTTTTAGTACCTGAGATTGAAAGAGAGGCATATTTGCCTCCGAGGGCCGACGTGCAGTTGGCAGGTTGTATTGTCTGGCAGGGTGTTTGCTGCTACTGTTCCTGATGGGCTGACCCCCTGAGCATCCAAAAGGAGTGGCAATGGCCTGAAAAGGGCTCCAGTTGGGCAGGCTGAGACTCTTACTGTCAGTCATTGCCCCACAAGCTGACAAAAGACTCAGCTTCCTCAGCCTCTGATCCTCCTTCATCTACCTCATTCTTCTTCAGCCCTACATGTGTCTCCTGAGTCTGCAGGAATCCAGTTCATCGGGGCTCCCTTCATGTGATAAACTGGATATGAGAGACTCTGGAACTACCATTCCATCCTGCCTTTCCAGTACTGAGCATGTGACCTTAGGGAGGCTTTCAGGGCTAGAGAACTAAGAGAGACTTAGATTTAAGGGCACACCAGCAAGAAAAGATCTGCAAATACAGCTGACTTCATGCCTGCCCTCCTTCATGGAGCTTGCTTTTCACTAGAGCATTCCAGGAAATGTGAAGACCTAGCTATTTCCTAGAGTGACTGAGTGATTCACATTCAGAGCAGCTGGGTGTCTGAATTAATGGAGACTGCTTGGTTTAGGGTTCTTGCTTTTTTCCCTTTAGGGTCTCGGTCTCTCTCTCTCTCTCTCTCTCTCTCTCTCCCTCCCTCCCCTCTCTCTCTCCCCTCTCTCTCTCCCTCTCTCCCTCTCCCCCTCTCCCTCTCCCTCTCCCCCACCTCTCTCTCTCTCTCTCACACACACATACATATATACACACACACACTTTTCACTAAAACCTCTGGGCCACTATGGGACCCATATTATACCTTTCTAAAAACTGTAGGACCCATACTTACATAAATATATATTCCATAATATATATATTAATCTAGTCCTATAGTGCTAGATACTCATAATCTTTTCTCATTAAAAATAATTTTACTCATATTATGCCCTGTTTCATCTATGCCCCCCATTTATTTAGCATCTGTACATTCCACATATACTATAGGCCCATTTCTAGGACCTAGAAACCATGCTTCCTAAAAACTATAACTGTATTACATCATCATGAATTAATATAGTATTTAATATGTACTCTATATCCCGTGAAAAGTAGCACCATGTGTTTGTTAGTTATTTGGGGGGAGGGAAAGGAGAGGAGGTTTAAAAGAGTTGTGGTGCCAGACCAGTTGTCCTTCATAATGCCAGCTGCACACAAAAATGGAGGGCCGGACGTAGTCTCAGGACCCCTAAATGAAGGTCTCCACTCATAAAGCTTTCTGAATCAGGGATGCATCTTCAGCTTAAAGAAGCAGGCTTAGTTAATAAGTGACCTATACTATGGGGCATACATGACTTAGGAAGATATTTGTTATGTATCACAGAGGTGCTATGTTGGGAGTAGAACTGATTAATGTTTGATTACTCTTATATCTTTCCCAACACAGCCCCATCCCAACTTCATGTCTTCTTTTTTTAATAACCCACTAAATCCAGTCAGTGCTGCCCATATATGCATGGGTTTGGGACCATTGACGGGAACACGGGAATTCTACCGATGGTCACATCCTCAAAAAACGAATGAGTCTCCTACTCCAGAAACTATCAACTTCAAATAGCTCTCAGGAAGGAATGATAACTGGAGATTATCTGTTGTCAGACTTTTCTGTCCCACCTGCCAGATCGCAAATCATGACTTGGAGACTCAATTATAAAAGATCAGCCAATAGCTTAGGCTTGTTACTAACTAGCTCTTACAACTTAAGTTAGCCCATCTTTATCAATCTACTTTTTGTCTGTGGCTTTATTACCTTTACTCTGTATTACCCATGCTACTTCCTTTCCATCTGGCTGGTGACTTTCTCCTTATTCTTCCCAAGGTCTTATGTGCCTGAAAATCCCACCTAAGTATTGACTGGTCAGCTTTTTATTAAACCAACCAGAATGACACATCTTCACAGTGTACAAAAAGATTATTCCACAACAATCGTCTACCCCATCTATGCCAGAAGTTTGGCCAGGTTGATCTTGTGCATTTTTTATGAAAGGAATCCCAGCCACTGTTGAGCTCTTGGATGTGACAGTAACATCATGTCCAGAAGACAGCATTTCACAGCGCTCCTCTGCATCCTTCAGCTCTTTCATTCTTTCTGTCCCCTTCTCCCGTGATGTTCCCTGAGCCTTGTTGGTTTTGGTGAGAGGTGATAGAGGTGTCTCATTCAGGGCTGAGCACGGAGTCTCTTATTCTTGACACATTGACCAGTTCTGCATCTCTCCATCAACTGCTGCCCACTGCAAAAAGAAGCTTCTC
Source organism: Peromyscus nudipes (assembly GCA_902168325.1). NCBI lineage: Eukaryota > Metazoa > Chordata > Mammalia > Rodentia > Cricetidae > Peromyscus > Peromyscus nudipes. The sequence goes on along the minus strand of CABHPH010148192.1, from coordinate 14,916 downwards.
TGACCAAGGATGACCCTTCCCTGTTCTATGTCAAAGACATATACAGTGTGAACTTAGAGTAATGTGACTCTAGAAGGGTCAATGGTTGCCATTTCGTTGACATCTATTTATTCTTTTCCAAATGCTGTCTTTCTAGCTTAGCCCTTTGTCCTGTAAGTCAGGGTACCAATGTTCATCTACATAACTGCTCTAGCTAACTGCCCTCTCCTGTCTCCATGCACACACTCCTAGTAAACCTCAACAAGAGCTTTGCCTCAGTATCTCAAAGAAATGGGCCTTTTTCCTCACTTGAAATCATCATCAGATATAGAAATTTATGAACAGACCCCAGTGTCTCCAAAGCAAAGGAAAACATGGGGAAATTCATCTCTCGGGTACAATTTGAGCTTTTAGACTAATCAAGTGCAGCTGGACATCTTAAGACTGAACTAGCATTCATGCATTCAGCAAGATCCAGTGAATGCCCCCTCTATCTACAAGATCCAAATACAATTTCCAGATGGGAAGACCCAGGCATGGTTTCCCATTGCACAAGTCTCTGGAAGCTGTGTATGGACACATGGGAAACAAAGTCTAGTCTCACATCAGCGAGGAGACACTGACCCTTACACAAGGCTCCATCTGGCATTGGACAGACCAGGCTCTGTTTCTAGTCACAGGGGTACCTGGACTGGGATTATGGGCAGCTCACCTCACCTCTGTCCTGCTGAAGGGAGCCATGTACCTAGGGATAATCTCTCTTGAGGTTATTTGCTTTACTGGGATGTCTGAGAGGATTTAATGAGATAATGTTTGTAAATCATTTTGAGGGCCTCTGAAGAATGAATAGTGCTATATAAATGCAAAGCATCATTATTGCAGTGATCACAGAGGCATTCACTCTAGTTAAAGCAAGGAGGGGGAACCTTGATTCCATTATAATCTCCTCTTCCCTAGAGCTGATAAGGCTCTGAAATATGCGCCTGTTTTCCAAATGAAATTCTCCACTTTTCTAATCGGCTCAGAGGTGAAATGTTTTTCGAAAAATTTTAGAAATTTCTCTTTAGTGTCTTTCGAGAAGGAAGAACATTAAGTAAGCACACTTTGCCTGCTGACAAAGGAGCTGTTTTGACCAAAATCATTCAAAGAGGCTCAGCTTTATGACTTCAGATTCTGCTGGTCTTTAGTGCCTACTGAGATAAATGGAGCAGCGTTGAATCTGAAAGGGGAAAATTGGCTTGGCAAGGTTCAGATGTTTGAAGCCGCCATTCAAAGGTTGCAGAACACAGACTGATTTTTTTCCGTATCACCAAATTGTTTCTCTCTTGAGAAATTTTTCTGATGATTTTTCCCCCCGACACTGGAAAAAAAAAGTTAGTTATTTTTGACTATTTCCATCCTCCCAATTTAGAAAGCTCGTCGATTTTCAGAAGCCTCTCAGAGTTCCTATTTCATTTATAGACTCACACCCCAAGAGGCAGAAGTGTCCCTGTTGAGGTGTCTCAAACTAAAATGGTTCTGGGCACCAGGCACTGTGGCAGATGAGCTTGGCTTCTATGTTAGGAGTGGCAGGAAGTGAGGGTTGTGGGGAACCCCAGAGTCTGCCAAGAATCTGCCACCCTCAGCTCCTGCTTGCTCTTGCCATGTAGAAGCCCAGGTCCAGGATTTCTTCCAGTCTTCCAAGGGAAACCCCAAAATCAATAATTCTTAGGCCATTACCCAATTATAAACATTATTCATAGATTCATTTCCTTTTTCTCTCTTTGAACACTTTGTAGTCACACCAAATATTTACCCCCCAGGCTACTGTTCTCAACTGTGATTCTAAGTTCACGTGAATTTTACAATGAAACTAGAGTCTTAGACTGGTAGGAGAATCGCAGACATCTGACAGCTCCTTTTTCTCAGTTATTACATTTCTCCATCTTCTACCACAAGTTGCTTAATCTCTCTGCCTCAACCTCCTCCTTCATAACATTAGCATAATGAGCATGCCCACTCCCTACCCTCAGATGAAGGCTGTGAGTAATGAATGAGAATATGTGTAAAGCACTAGAATGCTGGCATCTGTTGAGTACTCCACAGATCCTATCTGTCATTAATTATCTGGACTATGGACTGAGGAAAAAAAAAGCCCACTGCCATTTTTGTTTTATATACTGTCTCCCTTGCCAAATTCACTTCAACCCTTTCTGATAATTTTTGAAGAATTATTATTTGATATTTTTTGAAGGATTATTATATGCTAGTCACCTCTTATCTGTGAGACATACATCCCAAGACCTTCAATGGATGCCTGAAGGCACAGATAGTACAAAACCCTATATATATGGTGTGCTGTTCCTACTATAGAGTGTAGCAACCTATATATTTATTTAAAAATATGTGTATGTATATATACATATATATATATTTATATTTCTTTTCACTTAAAGGACATGCTTTATAACTTAACAACTTCTATTTGTCATAACCAGATGCCAACATCATTAATCTTGAGTTTTAGGTCTTCTACTAATTATTGTAATAATATAATAGTAGCTCAGATAACTGAGATGGCTACTGAGTGACTACGAATCACACATGCATGTATGTATGTATGTATGTATGTATATTACACTGGATAAAGGGATGGTTTGGGTTCCAAGAAGGAAAGAAGTTACCCCTTCCATCTGAGCATGTCTACTGGTGTACTGCTGTTGTCCCTGTTCAGGTCTTGTTGAAGCAGCCATATTGATAAGACTTCATGGGTGTAGCTTCTCTGACATTCCTAGGAAACGAAGTCTCACAGTAAACCCTTTCCTCTGACTCTTCTCATGGGGCAGCAACTCTAGACAAAGAACTACTGACTACTAAGAAATGCTAAGCAGAGGAAATAGTCTTCCTCATGAAAAAGGCTCCAAATTGACTATTCAATACAAAGTGGTCAGCACCAAAATCATACACATACAAGTAACAGTATGCAGACTGAGCAGGTTGTGTTTTTTCACACACACGCACACGCACACGCACACACGCACACGCACACGCACACACAACAACAACAACAATTAAAAAAACAGAGACCATGAATTTGAGAGTGAGCAAGAGAGGGCAAATAGTAAAGGTTGGAGAGAGGAAAGGGAAGTGGTAAAATGATTTAATTATTTCAGTTTCAAAAAATGTATAGCATGCAGAGGGGAGAATTTAAGATGTCATCATGCTATTCAAAATATTGTAAACTTCTACTTATAAATCATTATTTTGTTCTTGGAAGTTTTCATTTAATAAATTTGTTGTTGTTGTTGTTGTTGTTGTTTTTGCCTAGATTGGCCTCAGATAACTGAAACTGTGAAAAGTGACACCTTGAGTAAGAAAGAACTGCTGTAGACTTAAAGGGAAAAAAAGAGGCCAGGCAAAGCTACTTTTCTAATGGGTGGGGAGGGGAAACAGCTGCAAAGGCAGCTGAGTCCGTGCAAAACCCACCCGAACCTGAGAAGTCCATCTTCTCCATTCAGCTGTTTTTGGGAAGAGATCTTGGATGCCAAGCTCCTGCAGAGGCTGAACTATAGAGGAAAGCTCTGACCCAGGGCTCACTGTAGCTTTCATTTTAATCATGTGCTTGGCTGTAGGCATGTGAGAGGCTCTTGTGTTGGCTTGTACATCTCATTTGTAAAGTGAAATACCTTAGACAACCTTCAAGCTCCTTCTAGCTTGAATTTTCTTTGTATCTTCTCCAAGTGACTTATTCCCTACCCCTACCAGGCGATCACCAAATGATTCTCAGTAATGATTCTTTGTCCTATGAGAGTTTTTATCTCCCTGGGAAGACTAATACTATCAACTTGAAACAGATAAAAATGCAATGCAATGTAACATATGATGAAATACAAAGAAGAGGGAGTCAAAGAAGGGGTGCAGGAGTTAGAAGTGGGAGTTAGACTTCCAGTGATATGGGGAAGACTGACTCACAGGCAATGGCCAGCAAAGCAAAGGCGAAGGGCAGAGCTTTCCTGATGAAGAATACCACAAGCAAAGGCTAAGAGGTGGGGAGGGTTTAAAAGCACCCAGGAAGCCCTTGGCCTTTATGTAGATGGGTAGGTAAATTGACAGGAGTGGGGGGGGGGGGGGGGGGGGGGATGGTCAAAGAGGTAGAATTCCTCTGGGCTCCAGGATAACATTTCTAATCTCCAGCAGGAAAACCCCCAGATAATTACATTATCTGGTTGTTACAATCAACTTCACAGTTTCTTTAGAACAAGGGGCTTAAGGAACTCAGGGAAGATAAAGGAATTCACACCAGGAAATGGGAATCTTGCAGGAGATAGAAAGTAGAAGCCTAGGAGGTTTGTGAGAAGAAGATGGCCCCTCTCTTGCCGGCCCTCCCGAGATCTCCCAGGTGGGCTTTAAGGATGAATAATTACTACAGAAATAAAGTCACATAGAAAGAAATCAGCACTTTTGCCACCTCCAAGCTCTAAGCCATCAGTATGAAATATTCTGCCCATGCCTCATCTGTCTGGGAGGACACTAGCGCTGTGGATGGGAACTCAGGATGTTTCCCTATCATAGAGAAAACAAATGATCCTGGGCCCTACTTGTCATGCAGAAGACACCCACGTGCATCTCCTTTGTTCAGGCAAAGAACAGAGGACAGAAGCTGAAGAGGACTCTGGGCTGGCCACAGATGGGATCTGTGAGGGACAGGATCTTTGAAATGTAATTTTATTGATTTTTAAGAGATGCTTATGGTGATGAGGGTTGAAAACCTATCAAACTATATGAGCTCCTAAATTCTGTCAGCTAAAGCACACTGACAGAGGCATTGCTTCTACCTTTAGATTGTGTGTGTATGTGCTCCTTAAACTTGTGTATGTGTTAGGTACATGTTTTTATGTGGGGGTGTATTTATATGCATTTGTATACACATGTGTTTAAGCCAGAGGTCAGCATCAGGCTACTTCCTAGATCAGTCTCCACCTTACTTTTTAAGATAGGGTTTTTCACTGTACCCAGAAGTGACTAATTAGGCTAGCCTTGCTGGCTAACAGGCTTCAGGCATCCTCTTGTCTCAGCACTGGGGTTATAGATGTATGCCACCAACAACCAGCTTTTTATGTGGGTGCTGGGTCTTCAAATTCAGGTCCTCATTCTTGTATCAGCTAAGAGTACTTAGGTGATCGAAACATCTCCCTAGCACCCTATTTATACATCTTTTTTTCTGCAAACATTATTTGCCCAAGCCACTTGGTAGCTCTCAATCAATCCCATACAAGAGTGGTCTCTACTTTGCCACTACCTCTGATGGTGAAACGGTATTGTGAAGGGTGGAGGATGAAGTTAGAGGATGCAGGGTTGGTTTTAGTGTCACATGGCCTCTAACAGCCCTTTGCCCCACAACCATACTTAATTCACTGTGGTCATTCACACACTAGGCAAAAGTAGGAAACGTTCTCTTTCTCCAAAGTCAGTTCCAAGAAGAGTCTCCAAGACCTCTGCCTTCCAGCCAGACAGCCACCTTCAGTCTCTACCCGCATAGAATATCTACCATTGTAGATTTTTTTAAAATGAGAGATTCAACAGGTGGTAGAAAGAACTCTTAGTTGGAGAGATACAATAGATAAATGCCCCTTTCCTCATGATAAAGAACAAAATGGGTGTATCTCCTAGCACTGTAGGTAATTACCCATTAAACACCAGGTCTGCACAGCATTCCTTGAAGCCAGGCATGGGACCACACACCCTAACCTCCTGCACTCTGGAGCTGAGGTGGGGGGATTAAGTTCTAAGCAAGCCTGTGTCAAAAAACAGAACAATAACAACAAGAAGACGTATAAAAAGAATCACCATCCAGCCTGAAACTTAGAAGAGAACAATTCTCCTTTGGCAGAGACTAAATGCTGGGAAAGAGTACTGAGATCCAGCTCTGGCCTGTGTGAACTTGAATAGTCACTTAATCTCAGGAGTTACACTTACTTCATCCATAACTCACATGATACATTCCACTAGATGACGGTTAATGGAAAAATAAAAGAGGAATATCAAAGGCTAAGGTGTTTGACACTCAAAAAATGCATGCCTAATGCATGATGGGAAGATGGAGTCATGGCAAAGACCTCCTTCACTCAGCTCTAACAGAAAAAGTAGGAAGGTCATAGACTTCTCCAGCCACAGGCATGAATTATTTACAAGAACCCAAAGGGTGTCATTAATAATGCTCAGCCCAAACAATGGGAATTTCCCCTGAACCCATCCCTGTGAACCCATGAAGGAAAATACTGGCTGCTCAAGACAGGGAGGTAGACCAGACTCAGGAGAGGCATGCAACTAGTGAAGCATCTGGAACAGAGGTGGCCAGGGGCATCTCTGCGGGCTGATGAAGAGGGAGGCCTTGTTGAGGCCAGGAGCAGGCGGAGCTGACCTGTGACTATAGTTCCAGCCTTGCTCCTCAACTCACAGTACCCACAGACTCTAAGAGAGACTCCAAACAGACATAAACCCCTCTCAACGCTCTTCTGTTTCTTGAAGAAAATCCAAGGAGGACAGAGTCCTTTGAGGTTTGGTCTTTCAGTCAAACCTCTGGGCTCCTCCTAGTCACTTCAGTGCACGAAGAGACATGGGAAGACATGTTCGTCAGCCATCTCCATATCATAGTAGCAAATGACTTTGGAATGAGGTGGTGGCAGATAGAGTTGAGGCTTAGGGACAGGAATGATTGGAGCATTTGAAGCAGCTGCATGTTTATCTGAGGATTTCGTCATTAGGCACATGTGCATGCCTAGGGACTGTGTGTAGGCATCAGAGGACGGAGCTTCTGTGAGCCCAAGCAGGTGTTGGGTGCAGGGGAGAAAGCAAGATATCCACAAAGTCTGGTCATATGGGAAGGACCTGGGGAAGTGGTGCCAGCAAAGAGGGAAGACTCTCCCTGCCTCAGCAGAGCAAGGAAGGAAGGTTCCTTGCTCCAGCAGAGCAAGGAAGAACTGTGAACCCATGGAGGGAAATGCTGGCTGCTCAAGGAATGCAGGTAGACTCAGCCCAGGAGAGGAAAGCAACTACGAAGCACCTTGAGCAGATGTGGCCGGGGCATCTCTGTGGGCTCCTGAAGGAGGAGGCCTCATTCAACCCAGAAGCAGTTGGGGCTGAGCTGCGATTCTCTAGCTCCAGCCTTGCTCTCCTTGGCCCTTGTAGCTCTGGGGATAAGAAGAAAATTGGGGTGCATTTTCTTCTTCACCTCCTCAGTATCTGTTGTGTTTGTTCAAGAATATTTCCCCTTTGTACACTTTCATACATTGCCATAATAAAGAATAAACAAGAGAAAACTATTTCCTCCTTTGTAATGCTGCCTTCTGTTCTATTTATGGTTTTGCTTAAAAAAATGAAAAAGACTTAATGCAGAACCTTCTCAGTGGATTACATTTGGAGGATTTTTTTTTCATGTCATTCTGGCATGAAAGTGAGTATTCTCTTTGTCTTCTTTTGAGCTGGGCTAGGCTAGAAGTGCAGAGTCAGTCAGTACCCTGGTTACTGGCTCTAAATTTATGGAGACTTTGTGACTCTATATTTCAGTTTCTTCAATCTGAAAAAGACAAGACTTAATATCATTCTTGTCAATAAGGATCAGTGAGTCTATGACATCATTCGTCACCTGACCAGTGTTTCCTGAGCACCTACTGCTTGCCAAGGGATGCAAGCATGAACATGTCTTAGTTCTTTCACATATTCTGGAGAAGGTATCAGGTGAAAGACAGCATCAGCTTCTGAGGGACAGTTGCTAGGCGAGGCAAGACAGAGATGCTTATGTCTAGTGTCCAGAGCAGGACATAAGGCCTCCATAGGCAGGCAGTTTCCACCAGGAAAACAGATCAGAGAGTAAGGGCCCAGTATGATTCAGAGACAGGGTCTAAGCCCCAGATACATGACAACCAGTTGCTATGATGTTCATCACTGGGAGCAGTGGAAATGGTATGAGCATCCAGTTCCCATTGCTGGTGCATGACATGGGGAATGTGTAGGACCCCAGGGAATTGGCAGAGACCCAATAACTAGAACTAAGGCACAGAAAGGCCACTTCTGTGTCACTAAACCACTAGAAAACTTATTCCTGCCTGTTGGAAGAGAGTAACTTCCATCCTTCAGCCTCAGCTGGAACCGACCTCAAAGTCTAGCACAGGTCTCAGCCTAACACAGGTGGTAAGTATCTCCAGGTGGCATGGAACAGAGCTGCAGGTACTGGGGTTATGGCATAAGATGGAACAGTAAATAAATACAATCTTGATGTGACAATAAAGATAAACACTGCTAAAATTAGCAGTCACTGAGCAGGTATGTGGACTGAATATATGCTAATTACTTAGTGTAAGTTACCCCTCACATATCCCACATAATTCTGTGTGGTGGATATTATTATCCCCATTTGGCAAATAAGAAAACTGAGAGATTCTGTCACTAAAACATGCGCCCTTCAGGATCACACAACAGATATTCCAGGATCTTCAAGGAATATGAGTTTATTTCTCATCATGTTGGAAACAGTCTAGCAGGGTGCTGTGCTTAATCCTAGTCACTTTAAATCCCAGGCTAAGTCACAATTTATAGATGCTTACCTCTTGCCCCTTCAAGGAAGAGAAGGAATCTTGTACTCATTTTTAAAGCTCTTATTTACAATCTTATTTCCTCATATTACTGGGCCAAAGCAAGGCACATGGCTACACCAGCTCCAAAGGAGGCAGATAAGCACATTCTGTCACACACCCAGTTGGAGTCTGTCACTAGTCCTTTCTCTAGCCACCCAGCTTCACAGAACCAGTGGTTGGAGATACTGAGTTTTAAACCCACATTGCTGGACTCTATCTGTGTGCTAGCCTCACTCTATACTTGCCCCCTTCGCATCCTATCCCATACTATTCTCGCAGCTTCTTCCCTTTCCATCTCAGGCTATGGGTTAGGAGGCAGGCACAGGGTGATTGATGGCTTCCAGCAATAGCTGGGGAAAGATTATCTAGCAGCATGTGCTGAAGGAGCCGTGGCTGGGAGCCTGCTCATAATAGCAACTGAAGTGCCGGTTTCTGCGGGGTTTGAAGTGCCAGGGTCTCTGGGGCTTATTAATCCCGCAGCAGTCCTGGGAGAGGGGCTCATTGCTGCTGTTATTTATATCTTTTGCTGTGCTCATCCGGCAAGGCAAGTCAGCTGGGATTATGTTCCAGGGACACAGAGGGCTGGCTGCTATCCAAGCTAGGTCTACAGAAGACTCTTCCTTCTCAGCTGGTTACTGGGTCGCTCGCATTCATGTGGAGGAGTGAATGGAGGCTATTTAGTCATGGTGATGCGTGCACTGACGCACACATCAGGCCAGGAAGAAATGGAGTCTTGGATCTTTATGAACCTCCTTAGTGGCGATCACACAGGATGCCTTCTCTGGGATGTCCCCTTAGAGGTCCACAATGATTGTCTTCATCTTCCTGGAAACTGCTGTCCTCTTATGCTTTGTCCCTCGTTAGATTTTACTTCTTTTCTGTGTGAAATGCCGTCTTCTGTAAATATGAAGAGTTCCTGAGAGCACAGATTATGACTCATGCTTGGTGGGGATGCTTAGAGTGTGACGCACAATAAAGTGTGAAATGTCAGCATTTGCAGCCCCTGCTACCTGCCCACTTCTCAGAGCACATCACCTTTCATGACTTGCGTGGTCTTTTACCGTGTACTCCCCAAGGCCAGAATGACAGCTCATATTCCAAGCAGGTTCCTCCTAGATTCAGCCCATGATTTCCTTTGGCCTTGAGTATCCTTTGCTTTAGCCTAGAACACCCTTGCTTTCCACCTTGCCAACCTTGTATCTCAACAGAGTCACCTCCCTCCTTGTGCCAACACTGTTCCTTGCATAGTTTTATTATAGGAATAATTGCATTTCGATTAGTTATTTACCTGTTTCCCACTACACTGAGAACTCCTTGGGAATAGGGACACATCATTTTTGTTTTTTTGTGCCCTTCTACCTACACTCATGCCTGAATAGGATAAAAATGGAAGGGAACACACATGCGAAGTCTTGGTAATCTAAAGAAATAATATTAAATGCAATATTTTCCTTAATACAATAAAAATTATTATAAAGCCAATTTTGAACAAAATATCAACATTCTGTTCCCGTTTTCAGACTTAAGCTATACAACAGGTTATTTGATATTAATGCAAAAAATGGACTGATTGCTGTAGATAAGTTAATGAACACACTCATCACCCTCCCTGTTTATCTCGTGTGTGTGTGTGTGTGAGAGAGAGAGAGAGAGAGAGAGAGAGAGAGAGAGAAACACTCTTTACAAAATTTCAACACACAATACAAATATTAATGAGCATCTTCAAATTTTAAATAAAGATGGAATCAATGACAGTGACATATTGAGTCATATTGATGCCCCAAACAAAAAGAAAAATCAAACAGATTCTGGCCTGGAGATGTAGCTCAGTTGATAGAGTGTTAGTTTTGCATGCATGAAGCTGTAGGTTCAATTCTGAATACTACCAAAAAATATGGATCTCTCTATTTAATCTTTTGAAATTTTGTTCATCTTGGATAGTTGCGGTAATTTGTGCATATTTTAAATTAATTTTTGTTTTATAATATAGTGCCTAGAGCCAAGAGCCAGCCTAGTCAGTGAAGTACTTTCTGCACATGCATGAGGACCTGAATTTGGACCTCAATACTTATTTAAAAAGTCAGGCTTCCCTATCTCTGGGGAGTCAAAAAGCAGGGGGTCCCTGGAGCTTGCTAGCCAGCTGATCTCACTGAATCAAAGGTTCAGTAAGAGACCTTGTCTCAAACAGTAATGTGGAGAATAATTGAGAAAAACTTGTCCACCTCTGTCCTCTACATGTACGCGCACGCGCGTGTGTGTGTGTGTGTGTGTGTGTGTGTGTGTGTTTGTGTGTGTGTATACACAGCCATCCCACATGCTCAGCTATCTACACAAATCTACACTCATGATCATGTATACATTCATACACCACATACAAAAGTAAGTGCAAAAGCAGTGCCTAGAATATGGTAGGGGCCCAATAAACACCTGATGAATGGGTGAGTCAGGAAGTGAGTGATTGCAAGAGAGCTTTGGTGAATGGTTGGAAAGCCTCACCAACCCAATCTCCATTTTCCAGAGTTTCTATACATAGTTTTACAATTGCTCATGTATCTTTTTACTCACTCAGTTTCCTTCTCTGCCTAAACTCTTTCTTATGTTTGGAAACATAGAAGAAGGGTAAAACAATGTCTCTAAATTGGGACAGCCAAATATGTTTTGCTCAGAGAATTAGAACACAAAGTCAGGTCTCTAGGATTTGGGACACAATGGATCTGTGTGGAACAGCTGCTTGGTGGCAGAGTGCCACCCTTCCTTGCTCCAACCCTAGTTGGTAGCCTTACAGAAGGCCTTGATCACTGGTATCATTGAATAAGAAAGCAACTCTTGAAGTAAACCTACCCCCACCCCCAGAAACATAGAAAAGGTAATCCCAGGGGGAGGTCATCAGCCTTGGTTGAAATGTGTCCTTGGACTTTTGACACACCCATATTGCCATAGATAATAGTCAAGAACCAACCTGGCACATGATGAGAGATATTCTTTTCTTCAGGTAGGCCTTAACTGAGGGCTGGTGGGAAAAGAGTTTGGCTTTGGTCTCTCTTCTGTTTACATGTACTGTGTGACCTGATGAAGTTATTTAGCTACTTTGAGCACCAATCCATTCGTAAAAATGGGTTGTATATAAAACTATGGTGTTCAGAATCTGTCATATTATTAGCATTTGTCTCAGAAACCAATGGTAGATGCTTGAAGAGGAGGCAAAGAGCTATCTGTCCCATGCAGAGCTACCATACTCTGAATAATTAGTATATTCTCAGGGGTGTTTGTTTATATTAATGAAAACAAGGCTTTTTGTTTTTTAAAGGCATGAGAAACTGGTTTAGATTTTTGGATAACGACTCCATCCATACTCTGGGATGAGCCTCTGATCTTTTGCTATATATCTTTAGGGAATGCCGAGGGTGCTTCCTCATTCTAAAGGGCATATTCACTTAAGCCCATGGGATAAGAGGGTGGATTTTTTTTCTTCATTCTTTTATTTTGTCCAACATCTTTACCCTCCAAAATGACTTAAAACAATTATATTGCTGTCACCACTGAGTGAGGAGAGACTATTAAAGGCTAGTGCAAGCCGAGCATGCTGGCATATGCCTTTAATCCCAGCACTCAGGAGGCAGAGGTAGGAGAATTTCTGTAAGTTAGAGGCCAGCCTGGTCCACAGAGTGAGTTCCAGGACAGCTAAGGCTACACAGAGAAACCCTGTCCTGAAAAACAAAAACAAACAATAAAAGGCTAGTGCAGCAGTACTTAAGTCCCACTTCTCTATGACACCAAGCACCCATGCATTGTCATTTTGCATTCCTCCAGTGACTGTGAACTCACTACCTCTAATGCTCAGCTGATTCTGCCTTTTGTTGCATCTGATTTGAGCTCCTAATAGGCAGAGCTTGGCCTCTGTCCACACTCAATCTTCTTCACTTATTCAAATAACTGGAATGTGATCCTCTACTTCCTGTGGTTTTTGACCAGTGAAGCTAAATCACCCCCTCCCCATTTTTGTCTATATGACATGGACTTAACTCTCACCACTGTGCTCATGGCCCTCACTGTTTTTCTTCTTGTAATGGTCAGAGTGAAGTATAGCACAGTGGTCTACACAGGTTAATCAGACTAGTGGAGATCATGACAGCTTTCTCCCCCTGGCCCACTGTTTTCCAATGCCTCTGCATATTTCAATTACCTGGGAAGCTTTTGAAAAACATTGTTTTCCAGACTCCATTCCTAAATGATTTAATCAGAAATACTGAGGGTAAAGGATAGGTTCTGGCATTAAATTTTTCTTTAATTGGAAAAGTCCAACTACTCAGGGGGTGGTTGTGTACACCTTTAATCTAGCCCTTGGGAGGCAGAGGGTGGAGGATCTCTGTAAGTTTGAGGCCACCCTGGTCTGCAGAGTGGGTTCCAGGACAGCCAAGGCGACAGAGAGACTCTATCTCATAAAACCATAATAAAGCCCAAGTAATTAATTTACAAGACAAGAATTAAAAGCCACTCCTTTGACACCAGGTTTTCAATTCTTGCTTTGATTGGCCACTGACTCAATGGAGCATGGTAGACATCTTGGTTGGTGATCAGTATGAAGAAGAAAGAACAATCCACCATTCTTGAGCATTGAGCTAGTCACTAGATTTTCTCTTCCAACTTAATTATCATCTGTGAGTCAGATGTTTTCCTCCACTTTACAAATGAACAAACTTTGACTAAGATGGTGTTGTAATTCACTTGAGGTAGGTCAAATAGCCGGGTGAGCAGACCTAGCTCGGGGTGTAGGTGAGTGGCAGAGTGAGTTCTTAGCGTGCAGGGAACCTAGATTCAGTCCTCAATACCATAACTCAAAGAGGTCTGTCTTGAGCTCACAGCCCATGTTTCTTTCATGTCATTCTGCATTCCTTAATTCAGTGGAC